>CM062818.1:1309325540-1309548694 GCA_031772625.1 Pinus tabuliformis
TGAAAGAGATCTTCTTAGATTTACGTTCTTCAATTGCGGATCTCTTTCAAAGCTACTACGCGTTTTTTTCACTGCTAACGCCTCAGTTAAGTTTTCAACTAAGGTTGTCTTGCTTGCCCTATCTACGAAGATAGCCAAGTTAGATGGTAGGGCCGTGATATACCATTCACATCTTACTTTCCTCGCTGGGTTGTGAAGCAGCGGGATTTTGTTGAGGATCTTATTGAACTGTAAGTTAAAGTCTTTAATGGGTTCTCTAGCCTCAGCTTTCAGATTAGATAGGTCATTGATCAATGTCGCCGTGGATCTGTCGTCACCAAACTTGGTGAGGAACTGACTTTGAAAAATGTCCCAGCTTGTGATGGATCCGGAAGGTAACGAAAAGTACCACGACCCAGCTGTTCCTTGCATTGTATATGGGAAAAGCCGGACAACAGCGTCTTTGTTAGTAACTCCGTTAAGATTAACAGACAGCATGAAATTATTGATATGTTCTTCGGCTAACATGCCTGCTTCTGGATTGAACTTAGGCAGCCATTTCTCTCAGGATGGGCCGGTATAGGGCTCAGGGGTGGAGGCATTAAGACCGCCCCAGGATTGTTCCATGGAGACTGGGCCATCGTTGAGCTGCGAGTTGATACAAGTGCAGAAGATGATCTCTGATGCTGAGAAGATGGAGATCTTACGATCTTCGATGATTGCGGAGGAAGGGTTGTGGAAGATGGATGAGTGATTTGAGGTGAGGATGTGGGTGGTTGACTTCGCGGTGAGGGAGTTGAAATGGACGAGGTAGATGAGAGAGTCTCTCTGTCAGACTCTGGAAGTGCTTTCCTTGCTCTTTTCCTAGTGGGGAGAGGAATTTTGGTTGGCTGGATGCCAAACTTTTCACTCTTCAATCTGGTCATGGGATGAGCAGGATTGTACTGCGAAGTCGCGCTGCCTTTAGATTTATCAGACTTCTGAGTAAAAATAGAGAATCCCTGGAGTTTACAAATCAAAGTTTGAATCTCAGGGGGATCAATGATAAGATTGTCTGATGTATTAGGGCGTATAGCAGCGGTGGATACCCGAGCGACTTCTGGTTCCGGGTTTAACCGTACCGGGGAAGTCGGGGGAGTTGGTGAGGGTGATTTGCTCTCAGAATGGTGTTTAGATTTGGATTTATGTGCCATTCATAGCTCGTGCCCTCCTTCTAGCGCCAGAAATGTTGAGGGCCCCGAAATCGGGTCGACAACAAGGGGGATACCCACCCGGTCCGGAACCTGGTTGGCGGCTCCTTGCCCGTTTGGAGTAGCGGGTCCGACTGGGGGTAATGGGACCAGTTTCCCAATGTGAGGGGTGTGCGTGTGTGTAGAGTTTGATGGCATTGATCTAAGGGTATTTTTAAGCTAATTAATTCTAACTTCTAAACTAACTCTATGCTATTGTAATCTAATGGAAAAATAATACATCTAGTCTACGCTAACCCGGGGTATTTTCTCTTATTATGCGATCTAAAAAGATTTCGAACAATAGCTGGTAATAAAGATCATTCAGCTATTATAAGAATATAAATCAATGAAGATAAACCATTCTACATAAGAAGTTAGGCAAAACAGTTGTGAACAGCATATCGCATAATTAGTTATTCATATGTCAAGCATAAACAAACGACTCCACCGTACAGAAGTGCCAAATGGTAATACACACATTCGTACATTAACATATAAAGAACTCAGCTGCATATCACTTTAGGAATATAAGCAGAAATTAGCCAAGAGATAAAAATACCATTTATGACTGATTTCACTAATAAACTTCAAGCTATAATGATTTATTTCTACTTGTTCTAATATCTACTGTACAGAAGTGCAACATCAGTAACAGACATTAAAATGCAAACATAAATAAATCTCGATCCATCCATTCATCAAAAACCCCCCTCCGAGGGTGCAGAAGTGCATGTTCTGAGGATAAGTTTTTTGACAGATTTCCGGACCCTTCTCCAAATTCCATGAGAAGGGTTAAATACTACTAACTAATTAATCTTAATTACACAAATTTAGGGAACGGCTTCAAATGACCGCCCTTTTACTAAAAGCAAATTTATTTCTAAAAATAAAATCTAATTTCTAACCGTTTTTGTATCTGTTCTTTAGCGCTGTAAGCAATGCGCTGTTCGCCCTGAAAGAGTCGGCTGGTTGTCCTTTCCTTTTGTTCGAGCTTGATAATTAGAAATGACAAGAGCTGGCACCTCTTTCTGACAAACTAGAAGATATTTTCGAAAACCTTTCTCTGGCTGGGTGTATTCGCTGTGCGCACACTTAGTACAACCCAGTTTCTTTTCGAACTGATTTTGTTGTTGCTATTTCGGTTTCTGGTCGTGCGAATGACTCAATGAGTTAGGAGTCGCGCTGTATGGACAATCCCCTGTTTCGAGAATTGTTTCCATTCTTTGTTCCAGGCTTTTCTGGAGCGTCTTCCTTCTCTTGCGCTTCTTTCTCTGCTTTACCAAGTCTGAGCTTCAGGAACTTTTGTAAACACGCTGCTTTTGTGCGCCCTTGACTCTAAGTCTTGGACAGTCTATTTTCATCAGTGCCTGTTGGGTGATACTCTGGAATCCGCGGTTCTGCTGCATGCGGCATCCATTTGCGGAGGCATCTTCTCTCTGTTGTCTTATTGGCGCTCTTCCCTTTTCCTTAGATGTTTCCTGCATATAGATTTATATCAGTCGCATGTCTTGCAGTTTACGCAAAGAAGAAGGGAAATGATGAAAAGATTGACATGAAAGCATTAAATTCTAATGAATGCATAATTCTGACATTCATCATGACTTGACTCTTCGATAAATGTGATGCAATCATCCCTGGATATTCAAGCATGCGGTCATTAATTTCCCTTAAGGCGTGCGTTCAATTTTGGGTCTACCGTGTATGTCGGAGAATTCTTGCGATGAGTCTTTTCTGCGATTGGTATCGTAGTATCGAGGGCTGCGACGTCATTAAGTGTTATCGCAGATATCGCAGATCGCAGATCGCTAATATCGCAGATTGCAGATCGCAATGTATCGCAATATCGCGGATATCGCATATTTCATTCAATTGCTTATGCTGCTTCATGCGACGCTTGCGATGTGCGATGTCGCATATCGGCGGTCGGCGGTTCCTTAAGGTTTTCTCTTTAAGAGCGTTTTGAATGTATGCGACGCGATGAACTTCGCGTCGCTTCTTCGCAGCTTTGCTTTGCGCGTTTAGGAAGCGCTTCACTCTCTCTTCGCGATGCGATCAAGCTTTAGGGAGAAAAATACAAAAACTTTAACAAAAATTTTTTTTGGATTTTTTGTTCAAGGTCCCCCCTTTGCTTGGTGTTATTGCTAATATCAAACAAAGAGGGGGGGGTTGTTGGTGACCACAACATGTTTGAAAGACTTTTTGGGTTTCTTTTAACTGCTCCTTAACTGTTGTAACTTTTGTCTTGGAAATGGCCAAGTCCTTCCATTTAGGAGGTTCATATGTGTACACAGCTTGAAATGGGGTCATCTTTGCGGAAGTGTGATAAGTTGAATTTTACCACCATTCAACAGACAAGATGTAATCGCTGAGCCCACTTATTTTGTTTGCTTGTTGCATAACAAAGAAGGTAAGCTTATAAACACATGTTGATAGTTTCCTTTTGACCATCTGTTTGAGGATGATATGCATAACTCATGTTGAGGTATGTCCCAATATGTTTGAAAATATCCTTTCAAAAATTCTCTTTAAACTTGAGATCTCTATCACTAACAATGACTTTGGGAAATCCATGTAATTTGTAGACATTCTTGCAAAATATCTCAGCGATCTCTTTTGTTGAATCTGATTTCTTCATTCCTATGAAGTGCACATACTTTGTGAGTTTGCCTACTACTACATGAATTTTATCTTTCTCGTGTGACATGGGTAATCCTTCAATAAAACCCATTGATATTTCTTCCCATTTTTGGTTTGGGATATTTAAGGGGTGGAGCAGACATTGGGTCATAATGTTCTCACCTTTATTACGCAAACATTGATCACATTTTGCTACATATTTTTGAATATCATTATTCATACCCTTCCAAAAGAATGATTGATGCGCATTATAGTAGGTTTTAAAGAAACCTACATGTCCGTTTGACAATGAATCATGGGTCTCTTTGAGAACCTTGACTTTAAATTTGGAATTTGGACTTAGGTAAATCCTTCCCTTGTACCACAAAATATCATTTTTCCATTCAAATTTTGAATTATGAGGAGGGTTATTGATTATAGCACTTGTTTCTGGATCTTTTGCATACTCACTTTAGATTCCATTAAGCCAATTTGGATTATAGCTGAGACTACAAATAAGGATGTTCATTCATCTTTTCTAGAGAGAGCATATGCCACCACATTGTGCTTTCCTTTTTTATTGAATATCTCCATGTCAACGCAACAATTTTTTCAATCCATTTTTTTTGTTCTTCAGAGAGTGTTTTCTGTTGGAGGAGGTACTAGAGATTGTTATGGTATGTTCGTATGGAGAACTTACTTCCCAAAAGATATTGTCTCCACTTGGCTAGTCCGTGCATAATCACAAGCATTTATTTGTTGTTTGTAGACTTAAGACATTCCCTCTTATTGAGCTTCTTGTTTTCGAAAGTTGTTGAATGATAATCTTGCATCAATACTGCTCCTATACCAAAAGCTAAAGCATCACATTCCATTATAGATGGTTTTGAAAAATCAGGAGTTATTAATACACGTGCTTTAGACATAAAAAAATTAAGCCTTCGAAACACTTTTCTACTTCCTCGTCCCAACAAAATGAATTTTCTTTAGAAGGTTTGTGAGAGAAGTAGTTGCATGGGCATATTATTTAATAAACCTTCGATAGTATCCAGTTAACCCTAAGAAACCCCTTAACTTGGATATGTTAATTGGTTTGGGCCACTCTCTTATAGCCTTGATTTTACTAGGATCTACTTTTACTCTTTCCTTGGATATTATATGTCTGAGATACTCTACTTCCTCTTTCCCAAAAGTGCACTTGGATTTCTTGGCATAAAATTGATGCTCTTCTAATACATTGAGAACTTGCTCTAAATGTTGTAGATGCTCCTTCCATGTTTTACTATAAATTAGAATATCATCAAAGAACACTAACACAAACTTCCTTAGATATGGATGGAATGTCTCATTCATGGTGGCTTGGAATGTTGTTGGAGCATTAGTTAGACCAAAAGGCATTACCTTAAACTCATAGAGACCTTCATGTGTACGAAACACAATTTTTGCTGTCTTCCAACCTTATCCTTATTTGGTAGTACCTTGATCTCAAATCTAATTTTGAGAAGTATGTAGCTCTATCTAGTTCATCTAACATTTCAACGATAAACGAAATTGGAAACTTGTTCTTAATCGTTATCTTGTTTAGCCCTTGGTAATCTACGCATAACGTAAACGATCCATCTTTTTTTCGAATTAATACAACTAGAGCAACATATGGACTTCTACTTTTTGTGATAATGCCACATTTTAAAAGATTTTGGACTAACCTCTCAATTTCAGTTTTTTGATGATGTGGATATCGATATAGTTTGATGTTGATGGGATTTGATCCTGATTTGACTTTGATTATATGTTTGATTTCTCTTTTAGGAGGCAATTTCATTGGAAGGTCTTGGAACACCTTCTCGTGCTTTTGAATTAGTTCTTGAACTATAGGTGACTCTTCGCTAATCATTTTCATTTCTAATTGATTCTCAAGTGGTTGGAACCCATATCACTTGTATTTCTACCCTTTCCATTTAAATTTTATAAATTGCTTTTGATGATTGGCAGAGTAAGTGCCTTGGATTTGTAGCCATTGGGTCCCTAGGACCACATCAACTCCTCCTAATGCTACAATGTAGAATAGAGATTCTAGATTATAGTCTTGACTCTGTAATTTGACTTTATGGCATTTCCCTTTTTTCAATGTTCTTACCATCAGCTACCATAACCTTCATGTTGGGCATAGGAAATGTGAAAATGTTGATCCTTTTCGCCATAGTTGAGTCCAAAATTTTGTGGGTGTTATCAGTATCAATTAGAACCATTACATTACTTTTTTTATATGACCTTTTAACTTTAATGTTTGGGCCTGTGATATACATGTCAAGCTGATAATGACATTTGCAGAATGTTCTCACTATCTGGTCCTGGAGAAAATTGTGGAGAATCTTTGATTTCTTCTACATCTGATTCTTCATTGTCTGAATCATTAGTGGTTTCACACTTATATAGGTTCTTGGTTTCTTTTCCCTTAGCACATCTATGTTTAGGGTCCCATTTTTCGCCACAACATTTACACTTACCTTCTTTCATTCTTTGAATTTCCAAGTTAGTTTTTTCTCCTTCACGGAGATGTGGTGGAACGTATCTTATGTTGTCCGTGTTCGCAATTTGGGGAAATCTTCGACTCGAATATACTCTTTCGTGCTTCTTTTCAGCAGTTTTTTCATTTTTTCTTGCTACTTCTATAGAAGTAATGTCATGAAGCTCAAGCTCAGCCTGGAGATGGGGTTTAAGTCCCATGATGTATGACTAAATGAGACAAGTTTCTAATAGTCTAGGTACTCGTGTAGCTAAAGTTTCCCATTCTCGGGTGTATTCGTCCACATCTTTTTGTTGCACTCTAGTGAGTGTTGAAAAGAACTCATCTTACTTGACACCTTCAAACCTCTTAAATAATGCATTTTTGAATTTCTTCCAACTAATAGCAAGTGTCGTCTTCTTCCACAACATATACTAATTATATGCTTCTCCTTCCATTTGCATGGACACATGCCTGATCTTTTCGTCATCATTGTCAATAACGTAAATCTTGAAATATTCTTTTGCTTTATTGAACCATGCAACACTGCACTTCTCGTTACCGTCAAATTTGGAGAGCTCAAGTTTTCTTCTTCATTGATATGTAGCAACTACTAGAGTGAAGAAGGGGTATTGATTTGCAAGTTGCATATTTGATTATTGATTCCATAGTGGCATCTTTTGAAAATTCGTGTTACTATTTTGTTGATGGGGTATGGAGGATGCTTTTAGAGACTTATGTTTCGCATGTGAGTCTGACGAGTTTGATGTATTCGGAGAATTGAGATGTTGAGTAGCTTCAATATTTTGGGGTATTTGATCGGGTGTAATCTTAAACTTGTCACAAATATAGCTCAACATCACCATTACTTGATTAGGATTTAGATCCATCTTATTTGAAAGGATTGCATGATCCTTTTTAAATTTGTTAGGGTTCTACTCAAGCTGACTCTCTATTGTCTTTGTTGTATCCTGGAGCTCCTCGATTTTTTCGCCATGTCTAGTCACTTTAGTCTCAAGATCTATCGATATTTTATTAAAATCATTGATCGACATTGATGGAAACATTGAGTGGATATGACGTGGAATACACTTATCGACATAACATTTTTTTCTTAATTTGACCTAATTTATTTATTTATTTTTTTAAATATATATATATATATATATATATATATTATTTTTTTAAATAATAATATCTACATACATTAATTTATATGACTTAAAATTAATTTATATGACTTAAAATTATACAATATAGTGTGTAACTATAAAGTTATAATTTATTTAAGTCTACCCTACAAAACGAATTTAATCACACCATGGAAAATTTAAATGTTAATATATATAATATAGCATATCACTGATAGTTATATACTTATCAAGATAAAAGGCAACAACTCGGTTTGAAATTGAAGCTACGCGACTAATAAACTTTCAACGTTGGTTTTTGACCTGCTCTTTGAATTGAAGGCAGTTGTGAATGGGAACTAGTTGAGTGGTGTCAGGTTGACAAGATACAACAGAATGGTCAGAACAGACACGGGTTGAGGCACCGTGCAGGGTTGTGAGCAGATGAAAGTCATGTTGGCGGAGTGGTGGCAGTAGACCGCGTAGGAGCGAGAAGCAGCGAATAGGGAAGACGATGGTGTTTCAAACATGAAGGAAAGACGAAAGATGACAGGTAGGATGGTCGAAGGGACTGAGACAAACGGTGGTAATGTAAAATGCGATGGAAATGTAAGCAGCGACACAAGTGGGGGTTACAGTTTGATGGCTACGAAGAAACAAGGCGACTAAAGATTCAATGGCGTCGGTGTCTGGCAGCATTTGCATAGAACAGTGGTGGATGGAAGGAATATGAACCAAACACAAAAGTTTGTGTGTTTACAAGCATCAACCACTCTGATAACAGATGGAGTAGACAGATTCAACAAGATATATATATATATATATATATATATATATATATATATATAATAAATTGAAGGATGATTACAATGAATGAGGGCTCAAGCTTAAATATAGCCCAAGGACCATTTACATGAGGGCCATGATCATGCCCCTCAATCTAAAAAACAAAGTTAATTAAGTTAGAATAATTGTATACATAACATTGATGGCATTGTGCTAAATTTTGGTGATGTTTTACCTAATACTATGAATTTCCTTTACTCTAGTCTCAAGGAATTTGACCTTACAATTCTAGTAAATGTAGTGAAGTTAGATCAAGACATTTGCACTATTGTTAATAATTATTTCAAAGGTGAAAGCCTTCATGTTGTAATATTGTTTTTTACACAATCTACACCTATGTCACTTGAAATTCTCAATCTAGAAAAAAAATTGGTTCACTTTTCTTTATCCAAAGGCCAACCTATTAATTCCAATCAAAGAAAATGGTTTTTGGGGGAAGCGAACTTGAGTTTATCTATAGAGAAAAGAAGTTTTTTAAACTTAAAATTAAGTTCCTAGAGTTAATCCATAACCAAATGAAGATCCACAATGCACCCTTGGTTCATTTTTTGGGAAATGGAATTAACATTAAAGTGACTCAAAATTCTAGGTGGGTCAATGACAATATCATCTATATTATGTTGGCATGTGGTATTCCAATATGTGTGGCTTAGTGCTAAAAGTGGTGAGAAATGTTCTCATAATCAATTGTTAAATGTGAAGTTCAATATGTTTATCTTTCTTAGAAATCTAAGGGTAAATTCAAGAACTCAGCCTTTATAATTGGGCTTTATTGGTTCATTGCAAGTTCATGAATTTGTTCTTTTCACTTGTTTGTTGGAAGAAAGGATTAATCCAATTGAGCTAAAATAGAAAGTAAAAGAAAGTAAACACTCTTTTCTAGCACATTGAAATACAAAGTAGACATCTAGGTTGTAGGGGATTGTGTGTGGATAGGTGCAAATATGGCAAGTGAGAATCATTCAATGGGTTTCACACACAAGTTGAAACCTTGCTATAGCATGATCATTGCCCTCTCTACTCTATATTAAACAAATCAACAAGTGCACTCAGAAAAAGTATTTTCTTACAAGATGAGCCTACAGAGTGAAGGCATTGAACTTGAAGTAATTGTGGAGGAAACGGTGGTAAAAATAACATTGTTGTTATCTTCAGCAATATCTTAGTTGCATTGAGGACTAAACTTTTAATTGTTGTTTCATTGGATGCATAAGTGGAAGGTAATAAGCCTTTGTCATTGTGTTCCTCTCTCACTTCCTTTAGCCAATGTTGTAGACTAATGGAAGGCCCCACTATTTCACTAGAAGTTTTTATTAAAATGCAGTTGAACCCCTATCTAACTTCCATTCCAATACAAATTACATAATTTATAATAATTCTTTTGCTAACCATTGAACCCTTAGCACCACTTTATATCACAATATTTCCTCAAAAGAAGCATTGATACTATTGCTGGACATGATTATGCAATGGAAATGGAAAAATTAGAAATAAGAGAGGAGACAATAATGTCTACTAAGAAAATGCACTACGAAGGAAAAAAAACTCAAACATAATTAAAAAAAAAATATATATATATAGATAGTGAAGAGAGTTCCTTATTGAGAAGGCAAGGACTAAACATGATCTAATTAATAATGCAGTTGTTGGTTGTCTTATTGGGGGAAACTTACCTATGAAAGTCTCAACCTTTTATAGGTTATCAAATTTCTATATTCAAAGTTATCTTTATCATTTGGGTGTGGGGACATTACATATCCATTTTAGATCACATCTTTGTATTGAGAAGCTTTTTAGTCTTCAAAATCTTACAAAAAAACCAATCTAGATCAATGTGCCCTCTTTCTACTTCTCTGAAACATGGCTTTGACTTTGGCTGATGGGTCTAGCTATTGGATCGAATTCTAACTATACATGTCACTCTGATTTTTGGCTCGCTGGTTCATGCAATGAAAAAATTTGGTCATTGATTCTTAGTTTTGAGCAATCTCCATATTTGAACTCTACAATTAATAGCCATTCCCATCCTCTTTCAAACTTGGATATGGCCAATCTTGGTAATCAATGAAACCAAGTCAAATGTTGATCTTGTTGTTTAGCATGACCCAAACAAGCTATGCCATCAAGTAAAAATTCGATAAAAGGTCACGTGACTACTTTTGTGACTAGTTTCTTTGCTACAACCAATTATATCTTAGCATGGAAAAATTCTCTAGGACCATGTCAATTGAATGACAGTGTTGCATACCCTACATGGTGCTTGTAGGTGACTTTATAACTAGTAATCTAGTTTATATATTGGTGAGTCATTCTTCAACTAGCTTGCAGTAAAAGAAATGTCAACCCATCTCTGAAATCCTTCTCTGCTCTCTCATACTTCCATTAAACAACTACTTGCTTCATTGGTGAGGCTGACCTCCTTTGCTACTACAACTCATTGGATAGCTTCTACCCCTTGGGATGGAGATGCAAGGAATTCTTTATCATCTTTACTGCACTCTTCACACTCTCCTCTTGGTTGTGTGGTTTCTAAGGTGACGCTTTAATGAAGTCATTAACACTTTGCTTCCCAATGACCACTCAACTTGTAGTGGTGGAAAAAATTATTGCCTTCTCTAGTAGAATTCTATTCATGCTTTTTGTAACTCTATTTTGATGAAATAGAAACGCCATTTGCATTAATGAATTAGATGAATCCTGAGCATTGATCTCAAGTGAGGTGAGATCTAATCTCAACCCATTATCACTTTGGAAATTAGGGTTATGGATTCAGTCAACAACTCAAGCTTATAAAAGCTAGGCTAGGTAAAGGAGGAAGACACACAAGAGACATTAATAACTTGAGACACAAAGTACTATGACTTAGGGAGACTTAGGGAGATCTTAGCAAGGGTGAAGGACTTTCATCTAGAGAGCAGCTCAAGGGAGGAGAGTGCAAGCAGATTGCAACGAAACAAGAGGAGGTTAACCCAACAGCTGGACAACAGGTTTTTTTACGGACAGTTTTGCCCAGTTTGCTATGGCTTGTAATTTTCTCAGCGGACACATTATTCTCAGGTTAGGAAAGCGCTTCTAAGCTTTGATCTTATTTAATAAGAAGCTCATCTAAAGGTAGAAATTGTGGAAGCTGATCTAAAGGTTAAAATTTGTGTGCATGTGTAACATTGATGTCTACTTGCTTCTGCTGATTTGTATTTTATTAACTGTTAAAGTCGCAAATGTGCAATTTATTTAATACTGCCGTTTAATTTAGTTTACCGAAAGGAATTTACTATGAAATATTTTGTATGTTTGTTGGGCTTATAAAATTCAACAATGTTCTCTTCATAATGTGGAGTAAGTCTTGTGTGCATGTGTAACATTGATGTCTACTTGCTTCTGCTGATTTGTATTTTATTAACTGTTAAAGTCGCAAATGTGCAATTTATTTAATAATCTGCCGTTTAATTTAGTTTACCGAAAGGAATTTACTATGAAATATTTTGTATGTTTGTTGGGCTTACGAAAATTCAACAGATGTTCTCTTCATAATGTGGAGTAGAGTCATCAAATGGCAGGTGAAAATAATTATCATCCCAAAAATGACAAATGTCCATATACCAGTCAGCGCAACCATCATCTAAATCCAATAAAATATGGTCATAGAGTAAACCTGGCGGGTTTTTTCATCAACATTAGCATTGGCATTTTTTTAGGTCCATTAGGTTTTGAGAACAAAAAATTTCAATTTCATTGCTATAACATAGAGGATATTGATCGAAAGCACAACATATAATATACCAAATCAAACCTATGAAAATCCTCTATCCAGCGGTGTTGATCTGATGGCAATCTGAGAAACCTGTCACAAGATATCAGCTCCACGGTCTATACAGTTGTCATGAAAAACCCCTGAAATATCTGATTTCATATCAGTGATATCTTGACCTCCCTAACTCCAATTGAGATGATTCTTTTCTTTTGAAATCAGAAGTTTTTCTGAGAGGAACTCAGATATCAATTGTTTTTGCCAAATTTTACACCAAAGCTACAGAAATTGATCGAAGTGTCGCAGCCCTCTTTTCTTTTGTTCCTCTGAAAACCTGTAAAATAGAAAGAAAAAAAAATCTGCCTCGTTTGTGGCCAAAAAAGTGCTCTGATACAAACTGCCAAACACCTAAACATCTATTATTATTCCCCTTAGGTACCTCCACTAGGTACCCCATATTATCCTCCTAGGTACATTAGGAAACAAATAAAAAAAGGAAGAGCACAGTTTGAATTTATGTCATTCTAACACATATACAGGTAAAGCAGACATGTTATCAATGAAAGCATTAAAGATGCAGAAAGGCAAGACGAAAATCAAAGAAGTGGAGGGGCATGCATATCTCTCTCTAAATGTTCCTTAAAAACAGATTCGAATGGAGAGCTGTGGTGGATGTAGCTGGATTATTTCAGTTTCTTCAGATTCTATTATATGTTTTTATAGTGACAGTCTTTAGACCTGGCTGGAGGATGCTGTTAATGATGGATAATATATAGGATTAGGGAGATATGTAAGTTATAGAACTATTTTTATCGTTTGAGAGTGTTGAACAAACACAAGCTATGTATATTTGATTTCTACTTTAAAGATCAACATTTATTTTTTTTTATTCTTTGAAAGAATACATTGTTATTTCTCCTTAATAGGGAAAAAATAATTTACCAATGACACAAAAAGTAAAAGCGTACACATTAGGAATATATAAAAGAAGGAACACTCTTTAACTGAAAGAAGCTATAGCTAGCTGTAGGTTGTTAAAGGATTCAGTACTTACCAATGACACAGAAAACGTAAAAGCAGAAACTTTACGAAATATATAAAAGAAGAAACCCTCTTTAACTGAAAGAAGCTATAGCTAGCTGCAGGTTGTTAAAGGACTCAGTACTTCCAATTTCGGTGTCACCAGAAATTATTTTACGGCTCTATTTCCATCTCCATTTGTCCATACTGGTCCTCACTAGATACTAACGTTGCAGGTGTATTCTTATAGTAAATATTAAATAGCATTAGTAGAAAAGTTTATCTAAATGCTTAGTGGGATGTTACCACCTAATGCATGGTTGTATTTAATAGTGTGGCAATGCTAGAATAAACCCCATGAAAACACTTGCTTTGGTTAACACACGTCTAAGTTTAGTGTTAAGCCATTTGTCAAGGTTAACGCTGATGCAATGCACATATTTACAATCCCATACTGTGGTCCATGCCTACTTGTATTGGGCAGTTGAGGTGAGACAACACATGAAATCTCTCTGGTTTAGTGATCTGGGTTGTTGCATCTCAGCATCATGTCTGGCATGCCTATCATCAAAGGAGACAATTTGTGCTTGATCTGCCTATGACGTCCACTTCATAGATATGGTTTTCAACATGCTGATCTCTAGTACATAAAAATTTGTTCTTGAAATAACAACATTATGATAACAACAACAGATTTACCTATAACAGCTGTAGATTGAGCTATAACAACAATAGTTTTTACTATGCAAAACACAAATTTAGAGCACTGGTCTGGTTTTACGTTAACTTAAAATTATCATAACAAGCATTGCAAAAGCAATTATAGAAACTGGGAAGCGTGGTAGTGAACAAGATTACAGAAATCTTCAAAAAACATTATTGATAAAATAAACTCTTTAACTGTAGATAAGACAGTAACACTTTCCTAAGAACCTATCGTCACAGGCTCAGGCCCAAGCAGACCCCATACAAGCATTCACCCAAGATATCCCTACTCTAAAGCCTGAGCTTTTTTATAATGAAAACTCTCACTTTTGCTTCACTATCTTTCTCAGCTTGACCAATTGAAAATATCTTAAAAAAAGCCTTGGCAGCAAAGATGGCATGATTAGTGTTGGACAGGTGAAATTTTGAATTTATTAAAATGTTGAATTTCATCATTAAATTTCATACCATTTCAGAAAAACGGTCCTAAAGATCAACCAAGTGATGAGGGGCAAAAGTAGCAAATTGATCAACCAAGTGATGAGGGCAAAAGGTAGCAAATTTGAACGCGTTATAATAATGGTTGCTAACTCCTTACCAAGTTTTTCAAATCCGAGGCTGCTGATTCTGATCCATTTGGCTTCTAGAATGCTTCTTGCCAACATCCCAAGGGGCAAAGCAATTATGCAACAGATCCTCTTAGATGTGCACACCTTACTGTAGATGTTGCACTGAAAACTCAAAATTATATAAAGAAAACAACAAGAAAGCATTTACAAATAGTTTAAACCCTATAAAACAAACATATAAATAGTTCCCATCCCTCCTCTGTCTAGGGAGTCACCTGGTCTGCCTCTTTCCCTAGAGGTAAGGTTCCATCCAAAACAAGTGGCTATTTGGAAGGCACGTGTAACAAAATGTTGACAGACTTCCTATGAATGTAGGACGAAGGATAAGTGAGCAGCCAACCACATTGGGACGACGGAATGTGCCAATGACTTTTTGCCTAGCCAATCATGCATCAGAAGTTGTGTTTTAGAGTAGTGGCTAGGGTTCTGCTTTACAAGAGGCGTGATTGAAATGGATCACATTCCATTATCACTAGGAATGGTCTTTGATACCACTAGCAGTAATAAAAGTCATTACCACAGACTTTTTTCCCAAGCAAAGAAACAGAGACCATTAACAAAGCACAGAGAGAAAGTGTAGATACTAGTGTCCAATTTTTAGCTTGGATTTGAAATGTGTTAATTCCAGATTAGTCTCATAGATATAGCTGATCTGGAAACAATCAAATCATGGTACTGTAGAAACACATACAAATTTAAGGTCCCTACATTTGGGATTTGAATATTTCCTTTTACAAGTTAACCATGACTCAAACAGTCAGAATTTCACATCAATCCCATCACATTTTAAAGGGAGAGAGCAATGCATGATCGTTGCAAAACTACTAGCAAAAACAAATTATCTGGTGATGAGAGTTTTTTCATCTTTCAAAAACCTGTTTACCTGATGCATTCTCTGTGATTGTATTACAACTGAGTACCCTTTAATTACAATCACAGCTGAGCATACTTCAATAGTGCATGTTGATTGTGATTGTGGTGTGACAAAAAACTGGCCAAAACAAGATCCCAGACCGGAACTGATTGTGTCGTGATTATCTTCTATATATACTAGTTCCCACTCATTACTCATGTGGGCCTCACGGCACTGGATCATAACAGACTGATGATCCCTTGGTGAAGAGCAACGCAATACAATCTAACCCTGATCAAAACAGAAACCCGAATATCTAGTCTTTTAGAGGAGGGCAGGCTTGCCATTGTAGATTTCAAGTAACTTTTCGGCATGAGGACTGCACTGGACATATTTTTCGAGGAACTTCCGCTCACTTAAACAAAGCGCGGGAAGGAGACTAGGAGGGCACTTGGAAGGTTGCATTGCACTGAGAACACTCAACACCTTGTGGCGGGGCTTCATCCTACGCTCCAAGCTGTAACCAGACACTAACAGAGGATACGAAAAAATAAACTTTGCAGGAAACCCTGCAGTATGCATCAAAAAGTCCATGTGCTTCTGCACCTTATCCATTGAAGCTTTAATATAAGTGGGTGCCTCCTAACAAGCTCCTTGATGTCATCTTCAAGGAGGCCAAAACTTGTCAAATGCTTCAATTTCTTTTCCCAAAATTCAGGCCCGTTTCGTTGAGGTAGTAGAATAAGAGGTACCAATCTGAAAACAGTTTTGACATTAGCCTCTGATCCAAACAGGTTTTGAAGATACTGGATATTGGGACGCAGAGTTTTCTCGAGACTCCCGTTAAGCAGTCTGGGTCAATGGATATGGCATTTCCCAAGTCTTGTGCAGAAAGGCCCAATGTTTTCATTAACTCAATCTTGGGTTTCAACTGCCGATCAGCATTGAGACAAAGAATAGCTGGGTTTCTGGTAATAGTCTTCCTTACCTGGTGCTCTGTGAATCCCGAATCTCTCAGTAACTGTACTGCCTTTTGGGCTCTATGAGCTGATCTCGTCGCAACCAAGGATGGCCTTACTTTAAGGATAGTTGAGAGCTCAGACTGACACAACCCACATTCGTTGAGTAAGAATTCTGAAACGGGGCATGTGTTATCGCCTTCAGGGTAGCTTGTGGACTTGTCTTTATCAGCAATAGTTGTAGAAAGTCGTGAGAATTTTAACAAAATAATCCGGAGAAATGGTGAAGATGGTGCTGCAACAGCTGCCGCCAGGGAGTGACGCTGAGATCCCAAAGATGAAGCCAAGTACTGGGCGAACAAATCGCTTCAAAGA
Organism: Pinus tabuliformis; assembly: GCA_031772625.1. Taxonomy (NCBI): domain Eukaryota; kingdom Viridiplantae; phylum Streptophyta; class Pinopsida; order Pinales; family Pinaceae; genus Pinus; species Pinus tabuliformis. The sequence goes on from CM062818.1 coordinate 1,309,342,139, forward strand.
GGATTGGTGTGATCCGTATCGAGAGACACATGTTAAGGATTGGTGTGATCCGTATAGAGAGACACATGTTTGTTTATTATATGAAAGGGAAGGGGATTAGGGCACGAAAGATATAAGTTACATATGCAAGGTAGGGTATTAGGAAAGAAAAAGGAATTTAAGCTTCAAGCATTCGTCTCTTTCTACAATTTTTTATCATTTTAATGTGAAAGGATGAGGATATGAATTTCAACTCTTAAGCGTCATTAATTTTTATAATTTTAATACTGTTTTTAATCATTTTAATATTAACATTAATAAAAATGTTAATAATTTTTTAAAATAAAATATCATATTATATTGTATTTTGTAAACAAGATTACATAAAGATTAGCAATATAAGGATTATCTAAGTTGTAAAAGTTACTAAAGCCATAGAACATAGCAAGTTTGTGAGAGGCTATCAACCACTTCGCTCAGTACATAAGTAACAACAAAAACATCAACCACTTAGGACTAGTTAATGGCACTCTCATCGGGAGATATCCAGACAAAGAAGTTTTGTTTGCATCCACCTTATGTTTTATAAGATGAATTTCAGTATGTGTATTATTTGAAGGCCGTGATTCATTCAAATTAAAGTTCTTACACTTGCACCCCAAATTTGCTAATAAATTTTCCACCCTATTCCCTCCATGTCGAGTATGATGAGCAATAATGTAATTGAACTTTGGTGTCAAACTATTTATACTAAAAACGACATCCTCCAATCTCCAGTAATGCACTATTTTATGAACAAGTTTCTCGTTCAAAAGTTTTTGTATACATTGAATTACGACCTAAGAATCACCATCCACTTGCAATAATTGGAAACCTTCTCGGATAGCAATAATAAGGCCTCTCTCCACAACCAAAATTTCAGCTAAATTATTGTTGCAATCCCACAAGAAATCGAAAATTTTTGCAATGGCCGAGAATTTTCATCGCGGAAAATCCCTCCATAACCTGCAACTTTTGGGTTCCCTTTGGAGGCCCCATCAAAGCTCATCTTGATAAAGGAGCTCAAGGGTGGAGAATAGGAGTTAGAAATTGAAGGACAAATGCTTTTGCCGATGGAAGTGAAGAAGGGATCATTGAAGAATCCAAATTGAGGTTTTTCATGATAACTGCTTCAGAATCCTTCACCTGCCAATTATCTGTAAACCAAGGAGAGGCAAGAATGGTCTCTCGAACATTCAATATGATCAAATCCTTGAACACCAAAGTTGATTGATTCTTTGGGCAAAAAATTTAAAAAACCCTCTCTTTCCATAAGTTCCAAAGAATAAAACCTAGTGCAAGCATCCAATCATGAGAAATAATAGGGTTCTTAAATTTCTGGCGGTACCATTGATCCAACATAATATTAATATTCTTTGAGAATGGACGCTCCATGCCAAAAATATGAGGAAGGAGATCCCAAATTTCCACCAAAAAAGAGCATGAAAGAAAAATATGTTCTACCGTCTCATCAACTTGTAAGCAAAGAAAAGATAAGGATGGATCCTCATATCCCTTTCTATGAATACGATCCCAAGTAAGAAGCCCCGACCCCATGCAAGTAATCATAAAAGGGTAGAAATTTTTGGCCACCACATTCTAGCCCATATTCGAGACCACAAGACTACGTTCTCCATTTTCAAAAATTTTGCAATAAAGGAGTAAGCCTCTTTTAGAGAAAAGGATCCTATTAGTTGTTGAACCCATCATAAAACATTATCGTTCTAAGAAATCCTAATATGTCTATCTTCTAGTGTATTTTTAAGATCCTCCCATGGTAGTGTAGTCGAAGTAGGAGGCCAATCATCTTTGTATTTCCACCGTCGCCATAATTGATTAGCAACCCTCACTGCACCTAATGAGTGGGTAAAAAAATTAATAGAACAAAGACTATCTTTATCATCCAAAGAAGGTAACTGCTACCAGACATCCTCCCAAAAAAAAGTTGTCTCCCCTACTTTTATATCCTAGAAAGCTTGTTTTCTCACTACATCCTTACAACCTTGCACCCACTTCTAAATACCCGAACTTGGAATATTACCATCAAAGCGCAATCGATCCTCCTATTTATCCAATGGGGACATACTTACGGAGCCATATGTGCTTCCATAATTCATGACCCTCCTTAACCCAAAGCCACAAAATTTTCATACCCAAAGCTTTACTGACTAGTTCAAGGTCTCGTAACCCTAATCCACTAGCAGATTTTGGTTTGATCAATGTATCCCAACCTACAAGTGCCTACTTTCTAGCTTTAGTAGAACCTCTCTAAAGAAAAGCACACCACAAGGGTTGAAGCCTATTATAGGATGTTTTCGAGATTGGTGTCACAAGTAGTTGATAATTTGGTAATGGCTACAACACTGATTTAGTAAGAACCAATCTTCTTGCAAAATTGAGAGCATGAAATATCAATTATTAACTTTCAAGGATATTCTAGATAAAAGGTATTTCCAACTGGACCCAAATATTTAGAAGGTAACTAAACCTCACAAAATCCCAATATTCAAGTCAAATCACTCTCAATGGAATCTTGACAATTAAAATAGAAAATGTTGGTCTTGTCTTTATTAACTAGAGTTCTGAAGCCACCATGGTGGTCTATAGGATTCACCATATTCCTTTCACTTCCTTTAGAGTAGGCAGAAAAAACAGAACAACATCATCAATGAATCGTTGATGTGTAATTGATAGATTTTCTCCAAACATTCGTAACCAAAAAATGTGACCCATTGAACATAATTTACTATAAAATCTGTGAAGCCCTTCCATGGCCAAAATGAAAAGAGAAGGTGATAGAATATCACCTTACCACAAACCTCTTGAAGATTTGAAGATATAAGACCCATATCCATTAACCAAAATAGAGAAAAAGGGAGGTGATATAAAAGAACTTACCCATGAGATCCATTGCGCTCAAAACCCAAAAGCAGATAAAACTTGTAACAAATAATCCCAGTTGATTCTATCATAGACCTTAAACAAATCCATTTTAATCGTCATACCTAGTCATTTGGATGCTCTAAGGGAGTGAATGATTTCATATGCAGTAATTATACCATCTAAGATTTTTCGTCCCTCTACAAAGCCAGTTTGTTCCAAAGAAATTAACTATGGATGTAATGGCTTCAGAAATTTCACGATTATTGTAGAGATTATTTTGTAAATCACATTACACATGGCAATAAGCCGAAAGCCATTAAGCTCCTCTGAATGTCCATCTTTCAGTATAAGTGTTAAAAATGTTGCATTAAGACCTTCCCACAACCACTGTGTCTGGCACAAATCCTCCACCAATTCATGAATCTCCATACCTATAAACCCCCAACATTCTTTAAAAAAGTCTGAGGTGAAACCATCCAGAACTGGAGATTTATTGCACGACATTTCCATAACAACCATCTCGCTTCTTGGATCGATATTGGTTAGATGAGAGCTAAGTTTTGTTCCTTAATAATAATTCGATGGATATAGTGAAGGATTGAATTAATAGTTGATTGTCGATTATGGGAATTCTCTGACAAAATATCATGATAATATTGAACCAAGTCATTTTCAATTTCTGCATGCAAAAGCCTTTTGTCCCTATCATCACCAATAATGGAAAAAATCGAGTTATCATGATGATGTTGTAACATCAAGTTGTGGAAAAACTTAGAATTCCTTTCACCCTCCTTAAGCCATTGAACTCTAGATTTTTGTTTCCAAAGGATTTCTTCTAGTGCCATCTTTGTTCCAATTTATGGAGGGTAAGACCTTCCTTTATGATTAGTTCAAGAGATCAACCTTCTACAATCATGTGTTGTCCAACCCTTCGCAAATGATCTTCTAATAAAGCTCGTTCTTCAAAAATGTTTCCAAAATCACGTTTATTCCATAATTTGATATGGGTTTTCAAAGCCTTGAGCTTTAATTGGAACATGTGCATTTTGTTCTTACCTCTCACAACAATTTTCAACCACCATTTTTTTAGTAGATCCACAAAACCAGACACTCACAACCAAAGGCTCTCAAATTGAAAAGGGTGATTCCATGAAGCTTCCTTCAAATCCAGTTCTAGCCTAATCGGTCAGTGATTAGACCCAAGACATGGTAATATTGTTGCTTCGACAAAAATATCCTTATGCAACACTTCTTCATAGAGGAAAAATCGATCCAACCAACTTGCAATTTGGTGTCATTCTCCTCATCTATTTTCCAAGTATAAAGACCATTTATAGTTGGAATATCTACCAATTGCAGTTTCTTAATGAATCTGTCAAAAGAGACCAATTCTGGGTCTAATTTTTGAATTCCTCCTTTTTTCTCCTTCATATATCTTATTAGATTGAAATCCCCGTCAACAATCCACGCTGAATCTATAACATACCTCTTAGTCGCCATTTTTTTTCCAAAAGATTAAGCTTATGCCCTGCCATCAAAGGACCATACATTGCTTTTAAAGAGACGAGCTCTTTGGTTCCGAGATAATGAAACCTACTAGTTAATATTTGTGGACAGGTCATCCAAACCTAAGAAACTACTTCTAAAAAGTTCAACAAAATTGCCAAACCACCAACAGTACCCCACGCGTCGAGAGCCATTATTTGACACCCTTTCCAACATTTTTCACAAATTGGTAGTAGTGTCTCTGTTATGAAACCAGCTCAAGAAAAGATAGAAAAGATAGATCAACGCCTTAGAATTTAGCCTCTTCGAGGGGGCAACCTCCTTTACATTACATAAATGAACAATTCTTGGATGATTCAAATGACAAAACCTCCTTTCTATATATAGGAGTCTAAGGAGTCACAATATAACCCAGCCGACCTAACAATAATAATATAAAGCCACAAAAATAACAATACAGGGATTCTATGGGGCACAGTAATAACAATATGGGGATAATAGGGGCACAACAATATTAATAAGGGATGCAACTACAATAGTAATGAGGTAATTACTAGTATTATAGGGACCCAACATGCCCCTCTCCTTCAAAAAAAGTGTTGTCCTCAACACTTGAGTAGTTCTGGATGCTTCTGTATAAAATTCTCATCCTCCCATGTGGAATCTTCAGTGGATAAGTTCTTCCACTTGATAAGATACTCTGAAATTGATCGATTTCATAGTTGTCGAGTTCTTGTTTCTGTGACTGCTTCCGGTTCCAATATAATTTTTCCTTCCTCGTCAAGTTCTGGCAATATTGTTTGAACTGGGAGCTTGTCGCCTATAACCTTCTTTAAACATGAAACATGGAAAACTGGGTGCAATCGAGAAGCTGCAGGAACCTCCAATTTGTATGCCATAGTACCAATCTTTTGCAACACCTTGTAGGACCATAATACTTTGGTGATAATTTATTATCCTTCTTAGCTTGCTTGAGGGACATTTGTTTATATGGTTGTAGCCGTAGGAATACCCAATCACCTACATCAAAACTTCTTTCGCTGCGATGTTGATCTGCCTGTTGTTTCATTCTATTCTGTGCCAACACGAGGTTATCCTTTAAGAGTTGGAGGACTTGTTGTTGATGTTTGATGTGATGTTCCACTGCATGAACCTTAGAATTTTCTCTTAAATATGATGTGATGGATGGTGGTTGATATCCATAAAGTGCCATAAATGGGGTCATTTTTGTTGCTGTATGGAAGGAAGTGTTATACCACCATTCAGCCAGAGGCAACCATTTGACCCATTGTGTCTGTTTATCAGATACAAAGCAACGAAGATATCCTTCCAAACATTTGTTTACTATCTTAGTTTGCCCATCAGATTGAGGATGATAAGATGAGCTATGAGCTAACTGAGTACCAAGACAAGAAAATAATTCTGTCCAAAAATTTCCAGTGAAAATGGGATCTCTGTCACTTACAATAATCTTTGGGTTTCCATGTAGCTTTTGAATTGTTTCCATAAATGCAGTAGAAACCGTACTGGCTTTAAATGGATGTGATAATGCACAAAAGTGTGCATACTTGGTAAGTCTGTCAACTACCACCATGATGACACTCTTCCCCTCAGACTTGGGTAAACCTGTGATAAAATCCATTGAAACCTCCTCCCAACGTTGGCTTGGAATGGATAAAGGTTGTAATAGACCCGGTGTCTTAATTGTTTCAACTTTATTTTGTTGGCAAACCAAATATTCCGCCACAAATTTTTGAATATCCGATTTAAGGCCATCCCAAAAAAAATTCCTTCTTAACCCTGTGGTAAGTTTTTAAAAATCCTGAGTGCCCTCCTAAGGGAGAAGTGTGCAATTCCATAAGAATCTTGTGTTTTAGTTGGGAATTCTTACAGAGGTATAAGCGATCTTTGTACCACAAAGAATCATTTTGCCAGCTAAATGTATCAGACGTACTGGAATCTTGTTGTAACTTTCGAATAAGTGCCCATACTTCTTCGTCATTCTTCCATTCCTCCCTTGCTTCGTTTATCCAATCTGGTTGGATAATAGAAATGGCGCACAACAATGCTTCCACATCCTCATCCTTTCTTGAGAGTGCATCTACCACCACATTTTGCTTCCCTTTTTTGTAGATGATTTCAAAGTCATAACCAACATCTTTGTGACCCACTTTTGTTGCCCTTCAGAGGATAATCTTTGTTCTAAAAAGTATTTAAGGCTGTCATGATCCGTTTTTAACTTGAAGTGTCTTCCCATTAGGTAGGGTCGCCATTTCTTAAGTGCATGGAGTATTGCCAACATTTCCTTATCATAAATAGCTTTGTGTAAAAACTTTCCCTTGATTGGACGACTTTCAAAAGCAATGGGTCTTTCATCTTGCATTAAAACAACACCAATTCCATTTCCTGAAGCATCGCATTCCACAATAAAGGTTTTTGTGAAGTCCGGTGTAGTTAAGACCGGTGCTTGGCACATTGCCTCTTTAAGATGTTCGAAGGCCTTTGTTGCTTCTAGAGTCCATGAAAATGCCTTTCTTCAATAATGTTGTTAGAGGTGCTGCTATTCTCCCATAATTCTTAACAAACTTGCGATAATACCCTGTCAACCCGAGAAATCCTCGTAGATGCTTTATGTATGTGGGGATTTTCCATTCCTTAATGGCTTTAATTTTGCTAGGGTCTACCTTAACTCCTTCATGAGATACAATATGACCCAGATATTCCACCTCTTGTACTCCAAAGAAACATTTGGATCTTTTTGCATATAATTGTTTCTCCTCCAATATTTGTAGCACCCTATCAACATGTTCAACATGATCCTTCCAAGACTTGTGTAGATTAGTATATCATCAAAAAATAGTAACACAATTTTTCTAAGGAATGGTTTGAAAATGGAATTCATCAAACCTTGAAATGTTGAAGGTGCATTGGTAAGTCCAAAAGGCATGACCAAAAATTCATAATGACCCTCATGAGTTCTAAATGTTGTTTTCGGAATTTATTCAGTCTTCATTCTGATTTGATGATATCCTGAACGAAGATCCAACTTGGTGAAGTAAATTGATCCATGCAATTCATCCAGTAATTCATCAATGACGGGAATGGGAAACTTATCTTTAATAGTGAGCTTGTTGAGCTCCCTATAATCCGGACACATGCGCCATGATCCATCCTTCTTGTGCACTAATACTACTGGAGCAGAGAAAGAACTTTGAATCGGTTGAATTATACCAGCCTCTAGCATTTTTGCAACCATATGTTCAATTTCACTCTTTTGGGCATAGGGATATCTGTACGGCTTGATGTTTGGAGGAACACTTCCTGGAATCAAATGAATAGCATGATCATGATCACGAATAGGTGGAAGACCTTTCGGAGTCTCAAATACCTTGGAATGATTGTCCAAGACTTTTTGGAGATCTGGAGAAATAGATGATTGCAATGTGGAAACATCTAGTGGACATAATTGTGCAATTACACCCCTTTGTTCCTTTTTTAGAAGCTTTGTCATACCATTAGAGCTAATTATCTTTCCTGGTTTCCCTGCAATACCCCTTAATTCAACTTCCTTTCCTTCCATGGAAAATTTCATGAAAAGTTCTTGAAAATTGAAAGCTATTATACCCAAGGATTGTAGCCATTGTACTCCTAGTACAACATCAGCACCTCCCATTGGAATGGAAAGCATTGGGCTAGTCAATACATATTCTCCCATCGATAGCTTGATATTATGGCACTTTCCAGAGAAATTTATTGTTCCTCCATTTGCAACCATCACTTGACACTCTGGTGCTGGGTATAAGAAGCAATTCAATTCTTTTGCTACCTTACAATGAATAAAATTGTGGGTACTTCCTGAATCAATCAACACTAGTACCTTTTTCTTCTTGATTTGTCCTTCTATCTTGATGGTTTGAGGAGTGGTAATTCCCGCCAATGCATTACAAGATATGGTCGGATTCATTTCTTCTTTATCTAGGCTTTGTTCCTGGAGTATATCCTCTTCTTTTGACCTTTTTTGCTCCTTTTCTTCTTCCTCTTCACAATCTATGTAGAATAATTTCTTCTCAGCACACTTATGACCTTTAGTGTATTTGCTATCACAACTGTAACAAAGCCCTTTTGCTCTTTTTTCTTCCAATTATTGTGGTGTCAACCTTATAGGTTGTGGAAGACTAGGAGCAACCACACTTCCATCTTTATAGTTGTGAGTGGTATGCTTCCTGGTTGCCATAATTTTTCTTTCCATTTTTCTTGCTATCCTGAATGCCTTCTCTAATGAATCAGGTTCCCAAAGGCGAACATCATGTTGGATATTATCCTTTAAATTCCCTATGAACACATCAATCCTATGCTCCTTTGGAATATCTTTTACCCTTATGTTCAATTTTTGGAGCTCCTCAATGTGCTCCATTATTGAACCCTTTTGTTTGAGACTTATCAATTGGCTAAAAAAAGTGTTGCTTTTTGTATCCTCATAATGTGCTATCAATTCTTCCGTAAAAATTGCCCAAGTGATAAATTGTTTACGAGATCAAAGCCATTGACACCATACAAACTGATTTGGTTCCAAATATAAAATTGCAATACGTACCTTTTGTGTGTTTTGCACATTATTGAGATCGAAAAATTGCTCCATTTGTAATATCCATGTTGCGGGATCCTTGCCATCAAACTTCCTCATATCGATTTTTGGAATATGGTGGGTTTTCAATCCCACATTAGAGTCTAAGAAATCATGATTAACATTTCTTTTGTTCGCATCATGAGTTTCCTTTACTACCTTTTCACCATTGGTAAGTATTTCTTGTAGAAAATTTGTCAAATCTGTCTTCAAATTTGCCATGCATGTCTTCAAATTTGTGTTCAAATCTATCTTCAAGTTGTCCATCTTAGCTTCCATGTCATTCATCTTAGCTTCCACGCCATTTATCTTAGCTTCTGTTAGCTTTTGTGACAGTGACATTTGTTGCACTTGTTCTTGTAATTTTGATATATCATGTAGCATTTCTTCCTCTTCTTCATGAGTCATGCTAGAGCTTTCAGGTTCCTTACTAGGTGTTTGCATTTTCTTTCCTCGGGGCATCAGTTACCAATAATAATGCTCTACTATGCCCTTTGAATTCCTTCAAAATAAATTTTCAAACCAAGCTTAAGCAAAAATTTAAGAAAATCTACACACATTTTCTCACTTTGTAGGAGCTCGATATTGCCTCTGATGTATCTCTGTACTTTCCGATCATCTAGTTTTGAATTTGTGAACTGCAGTATCCCTCTATGTCCTCTTTCCAATGCCACAAGTCTGACCCAAATTGGATTCTCCAAGGAAGAGTTATGCGAAATCTCCCATAGTGACTTGATTATAGACTAGTTCAGTAGAGCGAACTTGTACGACGTGCCACGAGTCACTGTTTCGACCTTTGGATCTGAAAAATGCATACAAGAAACTACAGTCCGTCCTATTTCTGTACCTTCTTACGAAATTTCAATCCGATCCCCAGAGAGAAAGTTATGACAATTTTCCCCAGGTCACCTGTTTGGAATGAAATTCAGGAGTCTGCAGAAAGACCAAATTCCTCATATCATATCTACACAAATATAGCGTGAAAAGCTTTGAAATTCAGACTCGAGGTTCAATGCGATTTATTCTCAAATGGGTTTTTTTGCAACTTCTGAAACGTCGCAGAAAAAAAGTTATAGCGAAAATTCCACGATGACCTGTTTGGAGCAGCGAAACCCTAGAATCCCAAGCTCCGATACCAAATGTTATGAAACCAGCTCAAGAAAAGATAGAAAAGATAGATCAACGCCTTAGAATTTAGCCTCTTCGAGGGGGAAACCTCCTTTACATTACATAAATGAACAATTCTTGGATGATTCAAATGACAAAACCTCCTTTCTATATATAGGAGTCTAAGGAGTCACAATATAACCCAGCCGACCTAACAATAATAATATAAAGCCACAAAAATAACAATACAGGGATTCTATGGGGCACAGTAATAACAATATGGGGATAATAGGGGCACAACAATATTAATAAGGGATGCAACTACAATAGTAATGGGGTAATTACTAGTATTATAGGGACCCAACAGTCTCCCATAGGAGTTTAGTTTCCGGAAAGATTACAATTGTTGGTTTCTCCATCCTGACCTATCCCTGAGGCATCATTGCTTCCCTTTGCTATTTAACCCCCTCATGTTCCATGATAAAATATTCATGATAATATTTTTTGATGGGGAAAAAACCTCTGGGATAGCATTAACTTGGTCGGAGTTCACTAACTCCTCCCATGTATTATGTAGCGTCTCCCTTTTATATTTGTGACCTTTCTTTTTGGTATATTTTGACAATTCCTTCATCAAAATATATTTCCCTTTCTCCTTCAAGCTTGAATAGAATGAACCCCTTGACCTTCTCTAGAGGACTACTTCCTTTTGGTCTTCCAATTAATAAAAATTACAACATACTGCTCCTCATTCTCCTTAGACAATTCTATTAAGTCCTGCTTTGCCCAATCATTCAAAAAGCCAAACAAAGCTCGTTCTTTTCCTGAAAGTTCTTCCAAATTTTTCTTTGCCAACAAAATGACTTCCTCAATTCTAGGTAAATCAAAGTAATCATATTCTTCATAATTAATAACCACTTATGGTAATTTCCACTTTTGGGGTTGCTTTTCTTGCGAGGATTCCAAAGTGTGATCAGAAATAGGAGTGTCATCCTAGATGTTAAAGTCCTCCTCCATTGTCTCCAAGGTTGAAAAGGTATTCTTATCCCCCAAGTTCAAGGTATGTGTATTTTGACCATGTTGGGTGCACCATCTTGTAATAATCCTCATAAGCCCATCGTTTCCTACTGATCCACTAAGAGTTTGATCCTTCCTTTACAATGAGAAGTCCTAAAACAAATGGCCATGCACATGGCAATGTTGACACCAAAAAGGTACATGCTTGTAATCCAGTGTTTGGGTCCAAATCTCACCTTGGTAATCCAACTCTATAGATTCCGACAAAGGTTGTGAAATATTCATATATGCACATAAACGAGCGTAAGACATGTTCTTACCCCTCCTAGTCACCTCTGAAATATTTACAAAATGCCCCAAAGCATGCCCAATACCTTCTAGAATTTCAGGAATCTAGAAATCATAGGAAGAGAATAAAGTCTTACCCATACCGGCGCCGCCAAAAATTCCTCTTTATCTGGATTAAAGCAAGCTTCCTAGTGTTTGATATATAGACCTGCATTATTATAGAAATGAGGCCCTCCCTCAAAAATCCTAGCTTTATCCTCCAAGTTCACATAAATGAGTGTAAAGAAACACTTGGGCCACAATTGTAAGTCTACTTCACCCTTAGGTTTCCATGTTTGTTGGATCTGCCTCTCCAATTCTCTCTTAGAAGGCCAATTTCCAATAAATTTACATATGAAAGCATGATCACGCATATATTTACGATGATCCTCCAAGCACGTAGGGGGTATTACAAATCCAGGTTTTTGAGGATCTTTCAAAATGCATTGCCCTCGTAAACTCGCTTGTCATTTATCGCCAATAATAGGAGACTATTGAAACCCAAAACTTCTCCCAGTGGGTTACTTCCTTCCAGAGGGTTACTTTTATCCCCTGTTTGAATTGACTTTCCTGCCACTATATTTGGGAAAGGGGGTAGCCCTCCTACCTTGACACTCATCCCTAACTCTTTCACAACCCACAAAAGTGAATCCACCTTCAAATAATGAGTTGAAAAATAAGAACCATATCAAACCCTAAGACAAAAGAATGTTAATATTAACAGTGCCAAAGAAATAATGTTGATGAGTAAACAAACATTTTGGTTGTATTTAATGAGACCCATCAAATTTTATCGTTCGAGTGAAAGATTGAATAAATAAATATAATCATTTTGCAATTAATTTATTAGTAATAAAAAAATATTTTTTATGGATGTTTTTATTATTTTTATTTTATTAATTTTAAGAGTTTGCTTTACAAATTTTTTTTTCTATTTTTTTTTGCTATTTTTTGAATTATAATACTATTTTATAAGTTAAAATGAATTAAGTGGACTGACATTACTAAGGAATTGGAATTAGGAGATTTGTGCAAAAGATACACAATGAGATAAGTTATGGAATTTAGTGTGGAAGTTAATTTAAATCACTATTGTAAAGCAAGTTGTATTTGATATAGAAAGCATATTTAAATTGTTTATTATGTTGGTAAAATCATGTTCAAAGGGGTTGGATTCAATGGTGGAAAACAAGGAGTTTTTCAACATTGGATAAGATTCAATTTCAATGAGGGTTTAATCTAGGGCCATGGGGGCACCTTGAGGTATCAATTGAATGTGTGGTTGCACCCAGAGAGACCATATCAAATAGTTTTGTGGCCGATGCACACATAAGTGGATCAACGCTCACCCCATGTCCTCATTTCTTAATAAAATCCCCCGAGGACAACTCAATTAATAATTGTTGTGATATGAAGTATTATGTAAACTATAAAATTCAAGGTTCAAATTCCCCCAATTAACCTACGTTTCGAGAATACAATTTTCTATATTATATATCAACAAGTTGTTACAAAGATATCAATTTGTTGTTGATGGACTTGGTCGGTTTAGGCTTGGCTTTTTCAACGATAATAATTAGCATGTCAGTGTAGTCCTTGGGTCTATAACATTTAGACTCACAATGCATAATAACTTATCCATACTATATCTATGAAGTAGACTTCATGGGAACACCAACCACAAATTATTTCCTTTGATAATAGGGATACCAAACATGATGGTGGCATGCAAAAACTCATATCAGTAAAGGCATATGTAGGCACCTAGAGATATAGTGGTAGCAGTAAGAATCGACCCTAGCCTACTTGTCGATTCCTCTAATAAAATAAATAAATGTTGGTAAAATCCACCCATAAGATTTGCTCAAACAATGGTTATTTGGCAACTAAAAAATGAACCATTAAATAAGTAAGACTACCCAAAACTTTTCAAAAATCCAAAGCCTCCTACATGGACCTTGGTTTTGGAGGAATACTACATGTTTCTTTGACAAAACTATGAAATTGGCTCTTTAGTCAACCATGGTGTTTTTTTTGAATATCAAGTATGGGCCAATTACCCAAAGATGACAATGTGCTTGAAAGTTTGCTTCCACAACTTATTGTTGTAGATTTTTATTGTAGATTCAACAACTTATGTGATATGCTAAAACACAAGACAAGAATCTACTCTAATCTTCTCAGCGGAAACCAAAACTATTCGATGAAAACAATAAGCAGAAAGAGGAAGAATATCAATCGCAAATAACACAATATTTCTCTAGGGAAAGCAACTACTAAAAACTTGGACTATCTATATTGCATTAACCAGAAGATCTAAGAAGAAAATACAATGCTTGTTCATCCTGAACAATTCATGCACTAGTACAATCTAACTCTCTACTTCACAAGCCAACTCATGCCAACACTTAACCAATTCTACTTGCCTACCAAGCCCCTACTTACTTGCGTAATTCCTAGAGGAATCAACCCATATTTAATGGGAAATCCACTCTCCATAACTGCACAATCCAAAAATAGGTCCTCAACTGATTGCATGCACCATATGTATACCTCGAAAAATTACACAACTGATAGTACACTGTCCCTGAACTCTAATCTTAAATGGGTCTTCATCTAAATTGACATGCATGAATTATTTGGGAGTGAATCTTAAGTTAACTGGCGTGGTACTAATCAGGTGCTCAAAATTATGCTAAAAAATCAAAGTGTCATAATTTTGTTAAACTTAGCTTCAAATCAAAGAGCTCATCATTCTGAATCCAACGATGTGAACGACACTAAAATCCGAGCTCGTATGCAGAAGTTAGAGCAAGTCAAAATTCAAGTTTGACTTGTCTACATGGTAGGATTGGATGATGTGGAAAGGTCTTCAACGAATGAGGATGCGCCAAGTGGCAGGCTGCCATTGGCCCCTGCATATTGTAGTCGCAGGTAGAAAGGTGTTATAGAATCGGCCCTCAAGTAGAGAAGGGTTGCGATGCGATATATCACAAATAGCAGATCGGCGAAGGGAAGTACTACGGAAATCGACCCCCAACGTACCCAGATTGCGATGCGATGGATCGCAGATCAAAATTGCACTTTGAAAAAAACAAAGTCCCATTTTATGACTACCCGTTGGTTCTCCACTGATTGCGATAAGTTCCCAGATGCGATATATTTATCGATTCCATTTTATAGTGTCGTCGGGTCTGTCGATATCGCAATAAAAAACCACCCATTTTATTCACATATCATAAGCCTGCAGCACTTGTCGATTGTGATTTTCGATAAGATCGACCGACAGGTCATGGCCTGCCGCGCGGCAAAATTCTTGCTCAGTTAGCAGATTTTGGAGCGAAAATATGGGTTCTTATCGGTTTTGGGGCAATTTGTAGAACGAATAGTGGGAGAACTAGGAGAGGTCATAACTTCTTCAGTTCTTATCCAAATGGGTTACAAAAAAGAGTCAATTCTAGCTGTTTTGGCTATTCTGAACTCATTGAGACAGGTTTGAGAGGCATTTGAGTGTTGTAAACACACTTTTGTTGTAATTTGGAGCATAATAGAGAGGCCCAAGCATTGGAAGTTGGACCAAGGAGACATAGCCCAGGAGGAGTGAACTCCTCATCAAATCTTTGTGTTATGTGTTGTATTTTGATATTCTTTGCTGTTATTTTGTTGTTGTTCAGCATATGTTTTATGTTAATTTGTTTATAACATTTACATAAGAAACTCTCATGGAATTAGTTAATTAAGCAAACATGGTGAATCCTTGAGCACTTGATAAGCAAATGATAATCATCTTGGGTTTTATTCTGAATGGGGAATTAGCATAGCATTACTAATCTGCTCCATTTTAGATCAAGTTGGTATCAAAGAACTTATTTTTTCTCACTAGATTTGCTTGTGCAAAGAAGGAGTATTGTTTGCTAGTTTTGTGTCATGTTAACAAAGTTAAAACTCGAAAGAGGAGAAGGGAAGTTGGTTGAAAGCCCTGTAGTTGGATCAAGTGGAAGAAAAGAAAGGTTGCCAAAGTCTTCTACACCAGTACATCCTCAAGTTGCATGTTGGCTTGTATGGGCTTGACCCAGGTTCAGAGGTGATTTAGCCAAGCAAATCCTGGTACTACTGGCCCTTTCGGCAACAGTCTGCAGAGCGCGGACTGAGGTCTCAGCCGAAGTAGTATGGGAGGGTGCTAGAACTAGGTTTCTGCACCCTGGGGATGTCTGATGAGCTTCTGGTGGTCAGCGGTTGGACCCTACGCGCATGTCGCTATGCGCACTTGTTATTCCTTCGCAACCTGTGATGTTGCTTTCGCGCAGCCCTACTCGGGGTGCAACCCATATAATACCCAAGTCCCTTGCTATTTGATCTATTATTACTTGATTACCTAACTTATTGGTGTAAGACTAATGATTATTACAGCATATTCAACAATCATATCAGTGTGCGCGATAAATAAAACAGTATAAATGTAAAGAAGGCAATGCACAAGTAGATACACAGAAATAGGAATCAACTTCTCTTTATTATTCTTCGATCAAGATTACAGACTTGACACCGCCCTACGCACTCAGCTGCAGGGCTCCGCGTACTCAGTTGCGGATTCTACTAGGCCTCTGCACACTTAGCTGTAGAGCCTCTTCCTACTAATACGGCCCAATACACTTAAACTCTTACCCTATGCTTGATCCATTCATATTCTTCTTTATTTTTCGCTCCTTTTTACAACTTAGAGCCTCACTCTATTTATACAATCCCATGGTTTGCAGACCATGGGTAGGCCGACATGACTTTGCATTACATTATTTAGGGCGGACAACCCTATGACTTAACCTATACTTTGCGCTCCACACCCACAATTCCCAGAGTCATACAATACAATACATTTGACCAAAACTTGGGCTTTGCGCCCCAAAACATGCTGTGGGGGGATTTCATGCACAACATTGCAGAAGTTGCAGTTGAGTCTTCAAAGACCATGTCTCATGAAGGAGAACCTACCATGACCGATGATGAAAGGGAATTTAGAAAGGATTTTTTCAATATGAATGAGATGGTTAAGGTCCTTTATGAAGAGAGGAATAGCAGATTGCAAGGAGAAAGTTCCAAACCTCCCAATGGAGAAGGTTCTTCAGGAGAAGGTAATGGAAAAGGAGGTAATGAGAATGGAGACAAACCTCCACCCTCTCCACCATCTTCTTCATCTTCTTCTTCACAAGCATCTTCACACTCTTCCACCAATACAACCCTTACTCATACTCATCATCATTCTTAGAAAGGAACCAGTAAATCACCTTTTCTAAAACTGATGTTAAATTTGAGTTGCCCATGTATAATGGTGAAGTGAATGTAGAGAAGCTTAATGATTGGATTCGTCAGTTGGAGGTCTATTGCAGGATTCAAAATATTCAAGAGAATGATATCAAAATTTAGTTGGCTTCATTGAGAATGGAGGGTGCAACACTCATTTTGTGGAAAGTAAGAACTCAAGACGAGATCAAAAACATGGTAAGATCTCTATTACTTGGTCTAATTTCATTGATGTTATAAAAGGACAATTCTACCCTTTAGCTCATATGCAAAAATCTATCATGAATTGGAAAAATTCCAGATAGTTAAAAGGTCAAAATGTGAAAGAGTATACTCAGGAGTTTAGGAGAAGAGTTATTATGCTAGAAGTATACTTGCAGTGACAAGATAATTTGTTGAAATACATAGGAGGTTTGCATAACTATCTTCAACACACCATTCTTATGATTAATCCCACGAATATTGATGAGGTATGTGTTCAAGCTACACACCTCGAAGCAAGAGGGGAAAACGTACAAGAAGAAGGTAAGAAGAAGCCATTCCAGGGTGGTGAAAAAGGAAAGAAATCTAAAGGAAAGTAGAAGAAAAATGCTTTTGTTAAGAAAGAAGGGGAGAAACTCGTGTGCAAGAATTGTTCCAAAGAGGGCCATGATGAAGCACATTACTGGAAGCTTCATCCTGAATTAAGACCGAAGAAATTTAACAATAAAGGGAAACAGAAGACAAACATTGTTGTACAACAAGACTTGGGTTCCGACTCAGGTGATGAAACAAAGATTGCAGCCACAGTCACTAAAGGAAAAGTCGTGGAAAAAACAAGAAAAGAGGAAGCCGTGGCAAGCACCAGCGCAACAAATAACTCCAACAATGGTTCAAATGAAGAAAACATAATTGAGTTGTTCCATATCAGAATTATTTCCAAACACACCAACATTGATACGTTGCTTGACAGTGGATCCCAGGAAAATTTAATTTCTACAAACTTGGTCAAGAAGTTGAATTTGGAAATTGTGCCTCACCATAAACGATATCCATTGGGTTGGATAACCAAGGATGCAAATATTTAGGTCATAAGGAAATGCATTTTCAGGTTTGCTATCACTGCCAATTTCGTTGATGAAGTCGAATTAGATGTAGTCTTGCTGGATATTTCTGAATTGTGTTGGGAAGCCCATATCTATATGACCGGAAAGTCGTTTTCCATAGAATTTGAGAACAAATATCATTTGTTCAAAGATGGAGTGGAGTATATTGTGAGAGCCCATTGTATAAAGCTTAATCTATCTTTAGCAAGCACAGGGAAAATGAAACGATTGGTCAATTCCAGTAAAAATCTTATGCTCCTTATGATCAAGTAGAAGAATGACACGGAGCATGAACCCTTTGCAGGTTGTGACGTGAAGTTGAAAGCTGAATTGGTTGATGTGGTCAATCAATATGGAGATGTGTGTCAAGAACCAAAGGGATTGCCACCAAAAAGGGGAATTAGCACGAAATTCAGCTACAACAAGATTGTCCATTGTGAAATATCGGTATATATCGAATGTTAATTATGGAAAGTTTAGAAATTAAGAAACAAGTCCAGGAATTGTTAGATAAAGGTGTAATTTGTCCCTCTACTTTGCCATTTGGTTCACCAATTGTTTTGGTACCCAAGAAAAATGGAACTTGGCGCATGTGTGTAGATTATCGAGCTTTGAATAAAATTACCATAAAGAATCGATACCCATTGCCCAGAATAGATGATTTTCTAGATCAGTTGAAGCATGCAAAATATTTCACTAAATTAGAATTGAGAAGTGGATATCATCAAGTTAGAATAGATGAGGAAGATATTTGGAAGGTTACTTTTAAAACCAAATAGGGATTGTTTGAATGGCTGGTTATGCCTTTCGGTCTTTGCAATGCTCCAGCTACATTCATGAGAGTTATGAATGATGTTTTAAGATCCTTTCTTGATGAGTTTGTAATTGTCTATTTAGATTATATTTTTATATTCAACAAATCACGAGAAGAGCATGTCAAGCATGTGAGGAAAGTGTTGGATGTCTTAAAGAAAGAACAATTATTTCTAAAGATGTCTAAATGTGAATTCGGGAAAACTTCCTTAGTGTATTTGGGTCACATAGTTGGAGGAGTTGAGCTGGAGATTGACCCCTCTAAAGTTTCAGTCATTGTGAATTGACCAATGCCCAAATCAGTCATAGAAGTAAGGAGTTTTCTGGGAGTAGTGCAGTACTGGTGGAAGTTCATTGCCTGTTTCTCTTCCATAGCAGCTCCACTACATGCTTTGACCAACATGAAGGTTGTATTCTAGTGGGGAGGCAAACAAAAAAAAGCATTTGATGCTTTAAAACAAAAGATTAGTTTAGCCCCAGTTTTAGCATTACTGGATTTGAAACAACCATTTGAAATACAAACAGATGCAAGTGACTACACCATGGGTGTAGTTCTTTTACATCATGGTAAGCCCATTTCATTTCATTATGAGATTTTTAATGGTGTTGTTATTAACTATCCTACATATGATAAAGATCTTTATGCATTGGGGCAAAGTGTGAAGAAATGGAAGCATTAGTTAATGGGAAAAGAAACCATTATTCACACCGATCATCAACCTTTGCAATATCCGCAATCTCAAACAAAATTGCAACAATCAAGGCACTTTCGTTGGATGGGATTCTTACAACAATTCCACTTGGTAATTAGGTACAAAAAAGGTATTTATAACAAAGCCATTCCAGAGTGTTAAAAAAGGAAAGAAATCTAAAGGAAAGCAGAAGAAAAATTCTTTTGTTAAGAAAGAAGGGGAGAAACTCGTGTGAGAGAATTGTTCCAAAGAGGGCCATAATGAAGCGCATTGCTGGAAGCTTCATCCTGAATTAAGACCGAAGAAATTTAACAATAAAGGGAAACATAAGACAAACATTGATGTACAACAAGTCTTGGGTTCCAACTTAGGTGATGAAACAAAGATTGCAACCACAATCACTAATTGAAAAGTCATGGAAAAAAAGAAGCAAAGAGGAAGTCATGGCAAGCACCAGCGCAGAAATAACTCAAACAATGCTTCAAATGAAGAAAACATAATTGATTTGTTCCATATCAGAGTTATTTTCAAGCACACCAAGATTGATACGTTGTTTGACAGTGGATCCCAGGAAAATTTAATTTCTATAGACTTGGTCAAGAAGTTGAATTTGGAAACCGTTCCTCATCATAAACCGTATTCGTTGGGTTGGATAAACAAGGATGCAAATCTCTAGGTCACAAGGAAATGTGTTTTTCATGTTTGATATTACTGCCAATTTCATTGATGAAGTCGAATTAGATGTAGTGCTACTGGATATTTTTGGAATTGTGTTGGGAAGCCTGTATCTGTATGACCATAAAGTCATTTTCCATATATTTGAGAACAAATATCATTTTTTCAAAGATGGAGTGGAGTATATTGTGAGAACCCATCTTAGAAAGCTTAATATGTCTTTAGCAAGTGTAGGGAAAATAATTTGACTGGTCAATTCCAACAAGAATCTTGTGCTCCTTATGATCAAGCAGAAGAATGGCACGGAGTGTGAATCCTATGCATGCTATGACGTGAAGCTGAAAGACAAATTGGTTGATGTGGTCAATCAATATGGAGATGTGTTTCAAGAATCAAAGGGATTTCCACCAAAAAGGGGATTTCAACACGAAATTTAGCTACAACAAGATTGTCCATCCCAAATATTGTTATGTATCTAATGTCAATTCTGGAAAGTTTAGAAATTAAGAAACACGTCCAGAAATTGTTAGATAAAGGTGTAATTAGTCCCTCTACTTCGCCATGTGGTTCACCAATTGTTTTGCTACCCAAGAAATATGGAACCTGGCACATGTGTGTAGATTATCGAGCTTTGAATAAAATTACCATAAAGAATCGATACCCACTGCCCAGAATAGATGATTTGCTAGATTAGTTGAAGAATGCAAAATATTTCACTAAAATAGACTTGAGAAGTGGATATCATCAAGTTAGAATAGCTAAGGAGGATATTTGGAAGACTTCTTTTAAAACTAAAAAGGGATTGTTTGAGTGGTTGGTTATGTCTTTCGGTCTTTGCAACACTCCATCTACATTCATGAGAGTTATGAATGATGTTTTATGATCCTTTCTTGATGAGTTTGTAATTATCTATTTAGATGATATTTTGATATTCAACAAATCATGAGAAGAGCATGTCAAACATGGGAGGAAAGTGTTGGATGTCTTAAAAAAAGAACAATTATTTCTGAAGATGTCTAAATGTGAATTCGGGAAAACTTCCTTAGTGTATTTGGGCCACATAGTTGGAGGAGGTGAGCTGAAGATTGACCCATCTAAAGTTTCGGTCATTGTGAATTGGCCAATACCCAAATTAGTCACATAAGTAAGGAGTTTTCTGGGAGCAGCGCAGTACTGGAGGAAGTTCATTGTCAATTTATCATCCATAGCAGCTCCACTACATGCTTTGACTAGCGTGAAGGTTGTCTTCCAGTGGGGAGGCAAGCATAAAAAAGCATTCGATGCTTTAAAACAAATTATCAGTTCAGCCCCAATTTTAGCATTGCCGGTTTTGAAACAACCATTCGAAATACAGACAGATGCAAGTGACTACGCCATGGGTGTGGTTCTTTTACATCATGGTAAGCCCATTTCATTTCATTCTGAATTTTTTTATGGTTCTTTTATTAACTATCCTACATATGATAAAGAGCTTTATGCATTGGTGCAAAGTGTGAAGAAATGGAAGCATTACTTAATGGGAAAAGAAACCATTATTCACACCAATCATCAACCTTTGCAATATCTGCAATCTCAAACAAAATTGTAGCAATCAAGTCACTTTCGTTGGATTGGATTCTTATAGCGATTCCACTTGGTAATTAGGTACAAGAAAGGTATTTATAACAGACTTGTTCATATTATTTATAGACCGGTTGTTAATGTATCCATTTTACTTAAGAATCATTCTGTTTTTCCTGAAAGTTATGTTAAAAAATACGTGCATGATGCTGACTTTCAAGATGTATATTCAAACTTGAGTCAAGGTCACCAAGTTGAGGAATTAGACTACCATGTACATGATAATCCGTTGTATAATTTGGGAAAACTTGTGTTCCACGGGGAGAGAGAGTAAATGTCACAAGGGAAGCACACACTTTTCTTATTGCTAGACATTTAAGTGTAAGTAAAATAGTGGCAAATCTTCAGAGGTATTTTTACTGGCCTCGTATGCTTTAAAGTGTGTCACGTTTTATCAGAGGTTGTTCATTATGTGTAGTCAATAAGCCTAGTAATAGGAAACTAGGAGTGTACACACCAATTCTAGTTCCTTCACGTCCATGGGAGAGTGTTTCTATGGATTTTGTAGGAGGTCTTCCTTTATCAAGAAAAGGTCATGATTATTTGTACGTAGTTGTGGATAGGTTCAACAAGATGGCATATTAATGCCTTGTAAAAAACAAATTGCCACTGAACAAAAAACTCAACTTTTCTTTCAAACTGTATGGGTTCATTTTGGATTACTTACTTCTATTGTAAGTGATTATAATTCCTGATTTGTTGGGAATTTTTGGTCAAATTTATGGAACTTGATGGACACCAAGTTGAAAAATGTACAACCTTCCATCCAGAAAAAAAAAAAAAAATGGTCAAATTGAAGTGGTTAATAAGAAAATTATTCATTTGCTAAGAGGATATTGTATCAAACATCCTAAGTTGTGGGATGAACAGTTGCATTATATTCAACCTGCTTACAACCGAGAAAAACACTCTTCTACTCTAACTTCGCCTTTTGAGGCATGCCTTGATTATTTTCCTAAATCACCTTTGGATTTCATCTTTGAGAAAGATGTAGCTGTACATGGACATAGCGACATAGATAGAGCAAAGAAATTCGTTGAGAAAATTTAGTGGATTCACCAAACAGTTCAAGAACAACTAGAAAAGAGTCAATGCAAGTATAAGGCAAGGCATGATAAGCATCGTGTGGATCATCAATTTCAAGTAGGTGATGAAGTTTGGCTTTACATTAGCAAGGAAAG
This sequence comes from Pinus tabuliformis, assembly GCA_031772625.1. Lineage (NCBI taxonomy): Eukaryota > Viridiplantae > Streptophyta > Pinopsida > Pinales > Pinaceae > Pinus > Pinus tabuliformis. Next base: position 1,309,364,985 of record CM062818.1, read on the forward strand.
GCTTCAAGATGAAGGTAAAAAGCTGAAACCAATCTGTTATGGTCCATTTAAAATTCTGGAAAAGATTGGTAATAATGCTTTCAAGCTTGATTTTCCTTCATATATGCAAATTTATTCCGTTGTTAATGTTGAAAATTTGAGATTGTATGAGCCTCCTTTGATTGAAGATCAAGGAGAAAGTGTACGGATTCCATCAATTGAATATTTTTCTCCAGAATTTCTTGATGAGCTTCAGCAAGACACCATAATTGACAAAAGAACGAGGTCATCAAAGAGGGGAAATGTTGATTATATTCGAGTGGGTCTCAAAGGTACAAATCCATCAAAGGCCAAATGGATTGAAGAGGGGAAGGTGAGGGAACTGTACCCTCACCTGCTGAACAATTGAAAGTGATCCTTTTGGGGTCCAAAAGCTTCCAGTGGGGAGGAGTGATCTCGTGCTCAAAATTATGCTCAAAAATCAAAGTGTCATAATTTTGTTAATCTTAGCTTCAGATCAAAGAGCTCGTCATTTTGAATCCAATGGTGTGAATGAAACTCAAATCCGAGCTCATATGCAGAAGTTAGAGGAAGTCAAAGTTCAAGTTTGACTTTTCTACATGGAAGGATTGGATGATGTGGCAAGGTCTTCAGCGAATGAGGAGGCACCAAGTGGCAGGCCGACATTGGCCCCCACATATCACAAGTTGCAGTTGTAGGCAGAAAGGTGTTATAGAATCGGCCCCTGAGCATAGAGAGGTTGTGATACGATAAATCGAAAATCGCAGATCGACAAAGGGAAGTACAATGGAAATCAGGCCCTAGCGTACCCGGGTTATGATGTGATCGATCACAGATCGCAGAAAAAAGAGTCTTGTTTTATGACTACTGGCCAGTTCTCCACCGATTGTGATAAATTCTCGGATGCGATATATTTATCAATTCCGTTTTATAGTGTGGTCGGGTCCGCTAATATCGCAATCAAAAATCCCTGTTTTATTCACAGACCATAACCCTGCAGCACTTGCCAATTGCAATTTCTGATAAGATCAGTTGACAGTTTATGGCCCGCCATGCAACAAAATTCTCGCTCGGTTAGCGGATTTTGGAGCGAAAATATGGTTCCTGTCAGTTTTGGAGCAATTTGTGGAATGAATAGTGGGAGAATTGGGAGAGGTCATAACTTCTTCAGTTCTTATCCAAATGGGTTACAAAAAAGAGTCAATTCTAGCAGTTTTGGCTATTCTGAACTCATTGAGACAAGTTTCAGAGGCATTTGAGCATTGTAAACACACTTTTGTTGTAATTTGGAGCATAATAGAGAGGCCCAAGCATTGGAAGTTGGACCAAGGAGACGTAGCCCAGGAGGGATGAACTCCTCATCAAATCTTTGTGTTGTGTGTTGTATTTTGATGGTATTTGCTATTATTTTGTTGTTGTTCAACATATGTTTTATGTTAAATTATTTATAATGTTTACATAAGAAAGGCTCATGGGAATCAGTTAATTAAGAAAAAATGGTGAATCCTTAAGCACTTGATAAGAAAATGATAGGCATCTTGGGTTTTATTCTGAATGGGGAATTAACACAACATTACTAATTTGGTCCATTTCAGATGAGGTACTGGTGATGCACTGGTGCAGTAATCCACTACTAGTCCTCTACTAGTTCCTCCGATAGTTAGAACTAGTTTAATTGTCTATAACTCAATTAGATTGAGTTATCCAATTACAACTCCAAAGAACTCAACTTAGGCCGCTAAAACTTAGGGATCACTCTACATGACTCCAGATAGACTTACAAATTGAATTTCCTAAGTCAATTAAGTCAATTTAGCTTAATTAACTATTACAAGTTGCTACGAGAATATAATTTCGATTTAATTCACAATTTAATTCAAGGACAAATTAAATTGGAATTTCTTGTTGATATTTTTAACTCTCCCTCACTACAAGAAAGGGATTATCAACTACCCTGATTATGTCTTTGTGAATCTCGAATTTGCATCCTGACTATGCCTTTGTCAAAATATCTGCATCTTGCTCCTCTGTGGGAATGTACTCCAACAACATAATTCTCCTCTGAACACAATCTCGAAGATGATGATACCAGATATCAATATGCTTGGACCGATCATGATAAACTGGATTTTTGGAGAGTTTGATACAACTCTGATTGTCATAGTAAATCATAGTTAGATCCATCTGCTGACCAAATAAACCAACCAGACTCTTCCTCATCCAAATAGCCTCACAATTTTCTTGACAAGAAACCATGTACTCTGCCTCTGTTGAACTGAGTGCAACTAATCTTTGTTTCCTGTTGTACCAATAAATAGTTGTTGACCCAATACTGAAGATCCCTCCTAATGTGCTCTTCTTTTCAGATTGAATTCCTTCCCTTTATGCATCAGTTAAGCCTTTAAGCTTCACTCCCTTTGTCCATCTGTACCATAAACTATATTGAGTAGTGTCTCTGAGATATCTCAACACATGCTTGGCTGCCTTCCAAATGTAGCTTTGTCAGCTTAACCATCGCTTGACTAAGCTGGTTAAATGCATAGCACATGTCTGGTCATGTCTTCACCAAATACATGAGAGAAGCCACAAGCTACCTATAAATAGTAGCTTCCACTACTTCACCAAAATTAGAATCCTCCTTCCTCTAGTTACCTACTAGAGGAGTATCCATGGGTTTACTACTCTCCACATCGAACCTTTTTAGTATCTTGTTGGCATACTTTCCCTGAGAGAAAAAAAGGTCCTCATCACCTTGCCATACTTCCATGCCCAGAAAGTAGTGCATGAGCCCCAAGTCCTTCATTTCAAAATATCTTGCAAGGCACTCTTTGCAAGGCTTGATAAACTTATCATCATATGTCAGAATCAAATCGTCGACATATAAAATAATAATCAACAATTTACCTTCAACCACAATATGGTAAAGGTTCAGGTTCACATCCTCTTCACTTTTGGTGAAGCCCAACCTGGTGAAGTAGCTATTGATCTTGGCGTACCAAGCATGAGGTGCTTTCTTCAACCCATACAACGCTCGTTTGAGTTGGCACACATGCGACTCTCGGTTGAAGGTCTCAAAACCTTCAGGCTCCTCAATATATACCTCTTCCTCAATCATGCCACTAAGGAATGTTGTCTTTACATCCATTTGATGTATCTTCCATCCCATTTGCGTTGACAATGCCAAAATGGATCTCATGGATGAGTACCTTGCAACAGGAGCAAAAGTCTCATCATAATTAATCCCCTCCACCTAAGGAAATCCTTGAGCTACAAACCTGGCCTTATGTTTCTCCACACTACCATCCGCTACTTGCTTTACCTTGTAAATCCATCAGGAACTCACCATTGAATTTTCCGTTGGTCTTGGGACCACATCCCAAACGCTGTTCCTGACAATGGAGTCATACTCCTCAACCATGGCATCAACCCAAACCGGTTATTGCACTGCTTCCTCAAAAGAGGATGGATCTATCTCTACACATCAGCTCATAAGAGCCATGTATCCAGTATACCTCTCTGGTGACCTCCTCTGCCCGCGTTATGATGTGGGTGCTCCCACATTCTCTCTCGCATCATGTAATAACTTGTCAACCTCTCTGGTTCACTTTTTCCCATCTTTGGAAGACCTTGCATGAGTGGGTGTCTCCACTCCCTGATCCTTTTCATGTGGCTGCTCCACATCAATCTGAGGTTCCTCCTTAGGAGTTAAAAGCTACTCAACCACATGTAGTTGAAGCTCCATCTCAAGGGAACATCTCATGGTCTTCTCTTCATCGAATTTTACATCCATGCGAACCAATGTTATCCTGTTGGTTGGCAAGTAGACCCGATAGTTGTGAGGTGTATCAGTGTACCCCAAAAATATTCCCAACTCTGTTGTTGGCTTAAGCTTCTTCCGTGAATATTTGATTACATGGAAGTAGATTAATGAACCAAAAATCCTGAAGTGACTCATATCTGGTCTCTTCCCTGAAAAATCCTCTTCCAATGTACTTATCCCAAGAATTTGATTAGGGATTTTGTTTTGCAAATAAATGGTTGTGTTGCATGCCTCTGCCCACAAGTGTAGTGGTAGGCCCTGATCATGCGACGTTGCTCTTGCTGCCCCTACTATGCTTCTATTCTTCCTTTAAGCTACCCGATTCTATTGCGGGTTATGAGGTGTTTTTATCTCTCATCAAATGCCTTCTACCGCACAAAAGTTTTTAAAATCATTCGACACATACTCTCTACCATTATGACTCCTGAGAGCTTTAACCTTCCTGCATGTATCTTTCTCGATCGATGCTTTAAATTCAAAAAACTTTGCAAAAGTATAATCTTTCTTCTGCATGAAGAATATCCAACATTTATGAGAAAAATCATCAACAAATATAACATAATACCTATGCTTGGTCGTGGATACTGTCAAGAACGGTCCACACACATTTGATTGGACTCGATCCAGGATTGCATGTGCTCGACTATCTTTGTTGTGAAGGAAGATTTGGTGCATTTTTCCAAAGTACACCCTTTGCATGTGTCAACTTGCTCTAGTGTACCTTTGGGAAGTGTGTAGATTTGATGCTCTGTGTTATGGCCTAGGGCAACCCTTCCCTTCCAGACTTGGTCCAAAATCTAAAAAACAATGTTTTAAATCCCATACGTTGTTTTGCCCTGTATAAAAAGCGTGTACACACGGGTCAGTCTATACTTAACCCACGTATATGTGTTAAAAAATTAAAAAATATATAATCTCCTTAAATTCGGGCGGAGTTTACTGGTTTTACCTGTTACTCACCTATTGTAGCCCATGGCCCAACTGTTTCCCAACTGAAAAACTAATTTGGAGAAGTATAAATAGACCTCCATGGGAAGGCCTAAAGGAGGAGAAAGGATTAGATATTGATATTATAGTTGATTACATCCCCGATCAAGTCTGAAGAAATCCCTATGTCTTCTGCACTCCCAAGTCATAGGAAACATCTGTTTCCTTCTTAATATGTCCTTCATCCCTTTATGACATCCTTGTGTATACCTATGGAGGAGGATTGCTGAGGCCCGGGCAGGACGGATCCAAAGGACGGTTTCGCTTGGGGTCGGCGGACGACTCAGGTTGTAGTTCTTCTGTACTTTCTTTAGCTTACATCAATAAAGATGTGTTGTTTTGTTCTTGATATTTAAGGTCTTAATGCATTAATCTATGTTATGATTTTCCTATGAAATCTTATGTTAATGCTTATTTTCTTACATGCTTATATGACCTAATATCTATATCATGAACATGCTTTCTATTACTGTTGTTGTATATGTTTTGCTTGAATGAGTTGTAGGTTCTAAAGCATTGGAATAAGCATAGGGTTTGGACCCTATGGGAACGACCTCAAACATAGGACCTCCGGGTAATACCTCTTCTTCCTACTTCAGTAGTTTAAGTATTAGGATTGTCTATTTTCATGCCTCTTTATGCTGTAAGACCTCTGCTCTGTTGGGGTTCTCAACCCAACACCCTAGGGTGAATTTACCCGTAACAAAATTGGTGACTCCGCTAGGGAAAACATTCTTGTTTTTCCTAGATTGGGTTGTTTCTCCTTGATCAGGGCCCGTTTGATTGGTTTCTTGTTTTTACAGTGTCTATGACCTTTTTACTTCCTGGGCATCAAGTCTAATCTTTTGGATCAGGCCTGGATTTTTTTTTTTTTTTTAAGTATGGGGGTTTACACAGTGCATTATAATAGATATCATTTTGGGATTCAACTGCGTTAAGTAAGTCATTCATGTATGACCATGTCCATGAGAGGTAGTCATAACTGACTAATTTCCTGGATTTTTTTATTTTTTCTTGATTTAGCTTTATATACGCTTTTATCAGAGGACACAGTAGCATATACACGCTAGTTTCTTCAAATAGACTCGCGTATATGCGAGTTTCATCTGTTTTAGTTGCGTATACACGATTCTGTGTTTTTACACAGTCGCATATACCTTATTTTCAATTAATTTTTCAAAATCTTTGGCCCATCTAAGATTGTTGCCTGGTGTTATTTTCTATTTTCTTGTCATTCACTGTCAGTGAAGCTTTGCTTTCTTGCAAGTTTTCAATTTCTAATCTTCCTCTTGTTGAAAAACGTAGTTATCCTAGGGTTTGCTTTTTGAGTAAGGTTTCAGTTTTGGCTTTGGGTTCAAGGCTTCTTGTGGAAGTTCTTGGTTGTTCTGAATTTACGAAACAAGAAACTGATTGTAGTTTTGTTTATAACCCAATTTTCAGATTGCTTTACTTTGCTTTCCCTTTTTGGTTGACCTATTTTGTTTTTCATGGTTTTTGAGTGCCTCTTTGGCAATCTTGAATGTCTTTCTCAACTTTCTTTTGGTTTGTTGAAGTTTTTTGTACTGTTGTTCGGATCAATCTATGCAAGTTTGTAGTCCTTTATTGTTCCAAGTTTCACTACATAGGTGATGTGCATAACTTGTGAATTTTGGGACTCTTTATGCTTGTTTTTGGTCTTTGAAGTTTAGTAGTCTTTTGTTGTCTAAAAAATTTCTTTGGGTTATTTTAAAAAGAAAATGACAAAAACATAGTTCTTGTCTTTCTTTTTCTTTCAGTTTTCTTTTTGGTTTCTTGGTTGTTTTTGAGCAATTGTGAACTTTTTCGATTGGTTTTGCTTGGTTTCAAGGGAATCTTTTCATTGAATGTATGCCCTCTTTGTAGTCAAGTTGGCCTATTGATCTTGTAAAGAAACACATTTTCTTATTATATGAGCATTCATAGGATCTTGCATCAACATTATAGTTTGCATTAGGTTAGTTTGCACTGTAAGCATTTTTAGTCTTTTTGTTAGATTTTGAGTGTGTGGAGCATGTTTCTGAAAAATGTTTTTTTTTTTTTTGCTTATATAAGTTTTTCATAGAACCAAGTAGAAATATCTTTTCATCGAAGAAAATAGTTTCATTTTCATATAGCTAAGTTTCTATTGATTTCTTTTGTTGAAATATGGCAACAAGAATATTCCAATTTAATTTGTCCTTAAATTAAATTGTGAATTAAAATCGAATTTAGTCTTAACTGCTACTTGGAAATAATTAATTAATTAATTTTAAATTAATTAGTTGGGGAAATTCAAGTTAGAAGTATTTCTGAAGTCATGCAAGAGTTATCCCTTAAATTAAGGAGATAAGATTGAGTTATATTTGAGTCGTAATTAGTTAACTCAGTTTATTGAGTTAATTCTAGTTAAATTAGTTCCAAACTGTTTGAGGAACTAATAGTGAGTTAACAGTCAGTTGATGCATTAATGCACTGAACTAGTGCTACTCCAGTTAACTGAAGATTCCCTCATCATAAACTCATGCATGTCTATTTTGAGAAATACTTAGTTGAAATTAATGTTCAAGGACAGTGTACTATCAGTTGCATGTGTTTTCTTATAAAGAAAACTCATGCATGCATTCAAGGATTCATCCTTGAGGATTGTGCACTTTGGAGGAGGTGTTCCACTTGGTAAAAGGAGAATCATCCACAAGGAAATCCGCAAGGAAATATGAGCTTGGAGGGCAGAGAGAAAGGCTGGAGAGAAGCCAAGATTGCCTGTGAGCATCTGTGAGGATTGTACTGAGAGCTGGCTAGCTGTGAGAGTTAAGGCTTTGTATAATTCTTATGTATTTCCACCATGTATGATAATACAATAGTGTGGGGTTTTTAGTTGAGGCTTTCACCAAAGTATTTTCATGTGTATTGTGCCATTGATTCTTCTTCTTCTAGTTATATTGTTCAGCTCGATCTTTAAGCTTCCGCAAATTGATAGTAGAAGTAGGTTATAGTATTCTGCTTTGATGTATATTGCATTATCAGGTTAACCTACATCATATTTTTTACATCTTTTGTGTCAAAACTCCATAACTTTCACTCTCATTGTACATGTGACCTAAAGAACAACCTTTTAAAATCGAGCACTTAATTAAAAAGAACTAGAACATTTTTTAATTTGTCATTAATTATACCAACAAGTCTATCTCTTTAGGGCCTTGGAATAGATGAGTGGAGAGTTAACTCTCCAAGGCCACTCAACTTATTAAACATATATGTTGAATAATGAGTGAAATCCAATGTCATTATAAAGACTGGGAAAGCTCCGTGATTGGGAGTCAAGCACGATGGAGAGTGAAGACAAGGAAGAGAGATACATCCTCTCCTACTTGTTGGATCCTGCCCCGAGACTGTTCCACCCGAATTTTGATACGAAATGGTGCCCATAGTTTTTATTCCTAGGGATAACATAGGTGGTTGTGAAGGGGAATCCTGCGGCACCTGAGGCAGATGTTGCATCACATTCATTAGTACTTTTGGAGGGTACCCTTGCGAAGCTTGGGTGCTTGCATCAACAAAGGATTTTGTTTGGAGGTCAGGGTAACTGTTTCTGTTACCTTCACTGGTAGGCCTGGGTCGTCATTATCCTAGACTATCTTCGGAAGGTCCTTGATTTCACTTTCTTGTATTTTGCTGCCTGGTCCTCATCACCCAGAGAAAAAATACTTGGAAGTTGCTTGATTTACTGTATCTTCTATGGAATTTTGTTAGAGAGCTCTCTTTTCTCCTAGTTGGCATAGCTTTATAAAAAAATTTAAGTCTTTAATTAGTTCCCTTAAAATGATTAAAAGTGGTTGATTGACCAGTTCGTCGGTCTAGGAGGCTTCGCAAGCTATCACCTATGAGTGCTGAGCCTTTTTCTAGAAGGTGTTGGAGCAATTCTGCCGGTGATTTCCATTCAGTGGCAGCAGAAGAAACGAATATTGATTCTCTGGTTCAAGCTATTGATTCATAGAATAGACCTGATGTACATCGAGATTTGGAGAGGAACGCTCCAGTACTTTCTAGATTCCTCTTCCAATCGGAAGACATTATAGAGGTTGAAGAACTCCCTGAGTCTCCTTTGATTCCTTCTTCTCCTCTTCCTCCCGATTATACAGACATTTTATTATATGTCGGGACTCCAACCCACAGGCCTTTGAGCCTTGGTCTATATCAATCTTTTCCTTTGATGACCACTACTGGGAGCATGGTTTGAACCATGAGTGCTACTAGTGTACAAACTCCTTTATCAGTACAAGGAGAAGGTACAATTTCCATACCTTCAATCACTCCTAACGCTGCAATTTTTTTCTCTACCTCCATTCGATCTTCGGGTGGGGGCACCCAAGATTTTGCCTCCAACACTGGTTCTTTCCCCTTTGGAATGCCTACCAGTGTAATTCCTTCAGTTCCATTAAGTTTTCCATCCGTTGCTTCCACGTCTATGACTTCCATGACGAGTGGGTCAGCGTCTTTTCAGGGTTTCCCTTTTGGGAGTGGTCATATACCACATTGTAACCCATATTTAGGATAAATACCTTCTCCCTCCATGGGTCAAATTTATAATCCTTTCCAAGGATAGACTAACCCAAATGTTAGCAGACTTGGAACAGGGAATCAGTTCTCTTTCATCCAACAAGGGAATATGTCGTATTCCTTCGTGAGTTCATTCTATAGTTTTTCTCCCTTTTCAAATGCATGGAACCCTTACCAAGGGATCTCTGCTCCATTCAACACCTCTCTAGGGGGAAACTTCACTAGATATGGAAAATTTTTGGCAGGAGTTGGACAAACTCCGATTTTTTCTGGGCGACAAGGTTTTCCTTATGGTTTAGGTTTTTCTACGAACTACTTAAGGAAACCTAGTGCCTTCACAAATGCAGGGTATTATTTTCAGAACGTTGGAAATTATGCCTAGATCGGGTGGAATCCTCAAGGTCCTCTGCGCTTATCTTTCCTGGAAACTTTAAACTTGCCAGATCTATCAAAGTTGACTAATGATCCAATCTGATACAACCCAGCTTGGCCTCCAGTTCCAACCAAACTTTCGTCGGACATACTCGAATTCGAAGGGAAGACTGGTGAAGATTCGGGCGACCATATAACCACTTTCCATTTATGGTGTTCGTTGAACTCCCTGATAGATGATTCAATCAGGTTGAGATTATTTCAATGTACCCTAACTGGGAATGCAACTAAATGGTACATTGAACTCCCAGGGGGCACCTTTGCTTCATTTGGTGATTTGGCTACCATATTGTTGGTACCATCCCATGACCTCCTTTTTCCTCCTAAAACATATCATTTGCCTACTTCTTTCCATCATATATCTCTTAGATTCCTTGAAAATTGATTAGTTAATAGTCCTATAGTTATTAAAATGCATTGAAGTTGATTTAGGAGTTTTATGTTAAAGAATTAGGAATTTTTGGTAAAATAACTACAGGAAGTTCCAACATCTTGTAATTGGTTCATTGTTTGACATGTGGCATGACAGCTAGGCTAGAGCGAAGGGTAGGGATGAAAACTAGAATGTCCAAGCATGGACGAATACCTATCCTACAGCAGAATCGACCCTCCTACATGCGCGGTCAACGATGGTCAAAGTATAGCATGTTGGCGACAAAGGCAGCAACAACATAACATTATAAATTGATTTAGTTTTGTTCCTTTTTGAAATCAGTTTAGGATAGAAACATTTTAAAAATCTCGACATGATAAAAGCGGCAACAGCCACATCATGAATGTACATTCGTTTTCGAAATGTAAGGGTTGTAAAAACATATGTAAACACAGTTCTGTGTAGTAGTTAGTTGGTTATCATTGTATCGTTTGAAAACAGAGTTTGAACTTAATATCAAGAACACAGTTGCAGTCACGATCTTTGTCTTGTTGCGTTGATTTTATAATCGGTTGATCACAGTCCAGTATACCTCTGGAACGCGGACGGGCCCTGCGTTAAACTGGTATACTGTCATTTCCTTTTCATTCGCAACTTAGGGTATTAAATGATATGCATAGCAATTAAGATTGGTTTTCGATTTCAATAGAATGCGTATGGTTTATGTTTATGATAGTGCTTGAACAGTTCATCACTGAGATCGTGAATCGTATCCTGTAAGGGATTCGATCCTTTGTTGTCTTTTAAAGCAATGTCATGAACTCTGCTTTCATTTCAAAGTATGTTTATGATTTCCATATGTCTTTATCTTGCATGAATATTAGTGAATGCTGAGTATTTGCTGAACAGGGGTTTCATGCATGGTGTCTCTGTAAGGAGATTGAAATCTTGGTTTGAAGTGATACACAGTGTTTTAATTTGGTAAATGCATTGAGTGACAGTGTTGTAATTAAGTAGATTAACTGAGTGACCTAAGTGTTTGGGTGATAGGTAACATACCTCAATCTTCCGTAAAGAAGTCCTGTGACCTACCATCATAACCACTTAGCTAATAATCCTTTATGTCTATATACTTTAGACGCATGCCTCTAAGTCTACGCATCCTGGTCGATAATAAATATAGCCTAGTCTAGCACCCTAGATAGGACACTACATTTTGGCGCCGTTGCCGGGGAGGCGTACTTAAAGGATTTAAAAAGAAAAAATTCAATAAACAAAAACAAGCAAAAACACAGTTAGAAATCATGTTCATTTATGCCTAGATTTAGAGACAGTCAGGGTAGATTCGTAAAAACCCCCCACCATATAAAAACTAACCCATCATCATCAGGAGCAGACTCTTTAGGGAATACAACACCAGCTGAGGAAGTCATCCAAGCATTAGAAGAAAAACAAAAGTCAGGACAGAGACTTACTCTCATCGAAAGGCAAACTTTATTAACACATAAATCGCAGAAGAAGCACTTTCCTAGATCTTCCACACAAGGAGAAAGTAGCACAGTGACCGAACAATCTTTCTTTAATCTCCTCTTTCAAACAAGTGACACTGACACAGAGAGACCTATTAGAATGGCTGAGGAAGGAGCTGGGTCAATACCAAATCACGGACAGGGAGACGAAGAAGAGTCAACTTTTAAGTTTCCTATACATGAACCACAAGAAGATGATGACTCATTCTTGTTCGAGTTTGACTTTTTTATGTCGAACATATGGCTATATAGATGATGCCCATAGGCTTAGACTCTTCCCAGCGACATTAAAGGCATCAGCCTTAAGATGGTTCATGAGGCTTGGTGAGCATGCTATAGTTGATTGGGATGGCATGAGAAGAATATTTCTAAGGAAATATCAACCTTACTGTAGATCCAAATATTCTAAAGACGATATCTTTAGAATGAGCCAGCAAGAGGATGAAACCTTAGAGGAATACTTAGAACGGTTTGTCTACAACTTACAAAAATCCAAACACCGAACTATGCCTCTTGATCTGATCCGCACAATATTCTTGAAAGGTATCCGAGAGGAATACATGGATGATCTTAACTTGATGGGAAAAGGTGACATTTTTGCCTTACCCTTTGAAGAAATCGCTGAGTTATGCGAAAAGTATTCAAGGAGCAAGGCTAAAATGGGAAAAAGAACCCTGTCATCCAAAGTCACAAAATCTGCCTCCGCAAGTGTCACAAGGGCTGAAATAGGGAATCTGTTAGAAGAGTTTAAAACAGATCTGTTAAGCACCCTAGGGAACCAAATTGACACTTTAAAAGCTAAGAAGAAACAAGAAGATGAAGATCAGATAATGGCTATCTTCTGCCCAAAATGCCGGAAGAAACATGCATTAAAAGACTGCCCACTAGAAAACATCCAAGTTTGGGCTTTCTGTACTGAACATCATGATATGTTTAACTGTCCTAAAGTTTAGGTTTTGCAGAACTGTAATATGGAAGCTAATGCAAAGATGGAAAACGTGCATTACATGGGAACAAAGAGACCATGGCAGCCAAGGCCAGCACCTCAAGGTATGTTTCCAAATCAAAATTTGCAATTTCCTATAAATGTTCAAATGTATGCACAGAATTCATGGAATGTACCCATGCCATGGCAGCACCAAAACCACCCACAGCAACAATGGAGACCGTCTCAACAGTACTCTCAATCCTATCATACATATCCTCAATCATACCCACCATATTCACAACCATATCAACAATACCATCAGCCGTATTCATCACATTCTCAACCATATCAGCAGTATCCTCAGCAAGTTGTTTATCAGCCTCAACCTACTCAACAAGCACTGCCTGCTTCTCCACCAATAAATCCACCACAACTGCAATTTCTAGCTAACTCACAACCTCCCAGACCCACTCAAATTCCTGCTCAAACTGTCCCAAATCCAAATAATAGAGCAGAGAGGCCAACCTACAATGTAGAAGAGGGAACCTCATATCCCACACTACCCTTGCAAAATATCAACTTGAGGTTTGGTAGGGTACTCCACAAAGATTCTCCAATAGCAGATAAGGAAGAAGAAAACACAGAAAATGAAAATGAAATAACAAATCAAAGAAAACCAAACGATGATACCAAAGATAAGCAGATGCAACCATTGCATCCACCTTTTCCAGACCGATTGGTCCAAATAAAACCTCCACTGTCTATACCACAGTTTGATGTCTTCGATGAACTCAAGAATGTCTACATAAAAATTCCACTGCTGCAAGCTATAAAAGACATTCCCATATATACTAAGGCCATCAAAGACATATGCCTCAAGAAGCCTGCTAGAAAAAGGATTGATCCTCAAACCATTCATGTTATAGGACATTTAGCAGGCCTTATGACCAATACCATCTCCATGGAGAAGTATGTTGATCCTGGCATTCCCAAAGTGACCACCATCATTAACAACATACAGATTCCAAACACTTTGATAGATCTTGGAGCCGCAATCAATGTCATGACTCTTGAAACCATGAGAACACTCCAGCTCATAAATTTGCAACATACAACGATTGTTCTAGAACTAGCTGATAGGTCTAAAGTGATTCCTGAGGGGATTTTGGAGGACATAATTGTCTCACTGGACTCTTGGGAGTATCCAGTGGATTTCTTAGTTCTTCAACCCAAATCCAATTTAGGAGGGCACCCTATCATCCTTGGTAGACCATGGTTAGCGACTGCTGATGCATTCATAGGATATCGATCGGGCAACATGATCATTTCAAGAGGGACCGAAAGAAAACAACTCACTCTTTATCCATCGGCACAATCACCAGCAGTAACACACAATTTGTGGCTTGATGATAAATTCAATGATAAAGAAGAAGTACAATCTGTTTTTAGCATTGACCAAATCTATGATTTCCAAGAACAAAACAATAATGATTTGGTAGAATTATTCCTTTCTCAACCTGATATTTCCGAAAATTTGAGAAATGACCAATATCATGCTGCAGATGTACTTTTAGCCCAAAATTTTCAGGAAACATGCACCATTCAATCTTTGCAAACCACATTTCACGACATTTTTCCAGTTCAATCCATCACCAACACACAAAGTCAGATCATAGAGATTAGTCCAGGGAAAACTCTGAACATAGGCAATCACCTAGACTCATCTCAGGAAGAGAAATTGATTCGACTATTGAGAAAATACCAGAAAGCCTTTCCTTGGGACTACACCGATATGCATGGGATTCACCCCGACACATGCACTCACCATATTTATATAGATAGTACCATCAAACCAGTGAGGCAACCACAGAGAAGAATGAACCCCATGCTCCAGGATATTGTCAGAGAAGAATTGCAAAAACTGTTGAGAGTTAATTTTATATATCCTATTTCTGATAGTCAGTGGGTATCCCCATTGGTTATAGTGCCCAAGAAAAATGGTAAGTGGCGCATTTGTGTTGATTACAGACAACTGAACAAAGCAACGCTCAAAGATTATTTCCCACTACCATTTATTGACCAAGTGTTAGACACCCTAGCTGGGAAATCATCATTTTCTTTTCTTGATGGTTTCAGTGGCTACAACCAGATCAGGATAGCCTCAGAAGACCAGGACAAAACCACATTCACCTGTCCTTGGGGCACTTATGCTTACAATGTTTTGCCATTTGGACTTTGCAACGCTCTAGCTACATTTCAGAGAGCTGTGTTAGCTATTTTCGCTGATTTAATTCATGATTGTGTTGAAGTTTACATGGATGATTTTTCAGTGTACGGAAATTCATTTGAACATGCATTAGAGAACCTTGAGAGAGTTTTGAAAAGATGTATTGAAGCTAATTTGTCCCTCACCAATGAAAAGTGCTTTATGATGTTAAACGAAGGGATAGTATTAGGCCACTATATATCTTTTCAAGGCATCAAGGTTGACCCAGCAAAGATCCAGATCATTGTTGATTTGCCAATTCCACAGAATCAAAGAGAGGTAAGAAGTTTCCTTGGGTATGCAAGCTATTACAAAAGGTTTATTGAAAATTTTAGTAAAATAGCTTTACCTTTGTTTAAACTTCTAACAAAAGATGTACTTTTCAACTGGAATGAGAACTACCAACAAGCATTCGAACTACTCAAAAAGAAGTTATCAACTGCACCAGTCTTGAGAGGGCCTAATTGGAGCCTACCATTTCATATCTTTACAGATGCATCTGACACTGCAGTGGGTGCATCATTAGGCCAAAAAGAGGAATCTTGTAATTATGCCATTTATTTCATTAGCAAAAATCTAACACCTGCAGAGTCAAATTACACAGTCACAGAAAAGGAAACACTTGCCATCATATATGCTGTGAATAAATTCCGACATTATATAACTGGTTATGAAGTCTTTGTACATACTGATCATTCTGCCATTAGACATTTAATGAATAAACCAATAACTAGTGGCAGAGTTACCAGATGGTTACTATTGTTACAGGAATTTAACATCACAGTGTTAGATAGACCAGGTAAAGAGAATCAGGTGGCAGATTTTCTTTCTAGACTGCAAAATCCAGGTGAGGTTGTTCCGGTTGAAGATTCTTTTCCAGATGAAAATTTATTTGCAATTTCCATAGTAAATCCTTGGTATGCTGATTTGGCCAATTATTTGTCTACAGGAAGGACACCTCCACACTTTACTGCAAAGGAAAAGAAGAGACTAGTCAAACAAAGTGCTAGATATTCATGGCTTAATGGCGATTTATTTTACACTGGTTATGATATGATCATTAGAAGATGTGTAAGAAATGATGAGATAATTGATATTTTAAAATCTTGCCATGATGAACCGTGTGGTGGGCATTTTGCAGCTAAGCGGACAACATTCAAAGTTCTTACTCTTGGATACTACTGGCCATCCATTTTCAAGGATGCCAAGAAGTATGTGAAGAGTTGTGACAGCTGCCAAAGAATGGGCAGGCCAACAGCTACCGACGAGATGCCCCTTCAGCCCCAAGTTCACCTAGAGCCATTTGACAAATGGGCTCTAGACTTTATAGGACCCATTAACCCAACCTCCAATGGTAAGAAGTACATCTTAGTATGTACTGATTACGTCACAAAGTGGGCTGAAGCAAAAGCACTGGTTAGAGCCACCGAACACACAGTGGTAAATTTCCTTTTTGAAGAGATTTTTGTAAGGTATGGAGTACCAAGGGAGATAGTCATTGATCAAGGTACTCAATTCACCTCAAAGCTAGTGAAGGACATCACAGACAAATACCAAATCAAGCATAGGAAAAGTACCCCTTACCATCCACAGGCCAATGGGCAGGTGGAATTCACAAACAAAACTTTGAAAGGGATCATTACTAAAACTGTGGCAATGAACAGGAAGAATTGGGAAGAGAAGCTCAAAGATGCAGTCTGGGCTTACAGAATTACGTGGAAGGATACTACAGGATTTACACCATATCAGTTGGTGTACGGCAAAGAGGTAATGCTTCCTATTGAGTTTCAAATACATACTTTTAAACTGGCTGCAGATTTGCAAATTGACTTGGACCAAGCACAATAAGAAAGAATTCAGCAGTTGAACCAGCTGGATGAAATGAGGCAGCAAGCAGAGGAAACCACAATCCTCATGCAAAAACAAAGGAAGCAGTGGCATGATGCCCATATCAAGAAGAAGCAGTTCAAGGAAGGTGACTGGGCTTTACTTTTTGACTCTAAATTCAGAGATCATAAAGCCAAGTTTACCACCCATTGGATGGGCCCATACCAAATTATTCAGGCTTACAACAATGGTTCAGTCAAGCTCAAAACTATTCATGGAGAAGGTCATTCCTTTACTGTCAATGGTCATCGCCTGAAACTATACACTAAGCCCATCAGCAAGCAAGATTTTCTCCAAACAGTATCTCAACAAAGAGAGGTTGAGATACTGCAGCCCTCAGCTGCAGTATCCCTGCCTTAGTTCATTTCCTTTCAATTTAGAAATTCAAAAAGAAAAAAAAAAAAAAAAAAAAACAAAACAATAACTAAAAAAAAAAAAAAAAAAAATAATAATAATAATAATGGGTTAGATGTGAAAACCAGCCTCTGGCACACTCTAACCCCGAATTCTTACTTGAAAACCAATTCGTTGGCAGGTAAGAATTCTCTTTCTTTTGTTCACTGTTTGATTTATCACCTGAATAATGACTTGAGGACAAGTCAAAACTTTAGTGGGGGAGAGAAGCATCAGCATTTTGTTCTCTTATCTCTCCATTGTAAATTCTTAAAGATTTCTTATCTCATCTCCTCACTGTAAATATCCAAAGCAGTTTGTTCCAACATTCCAGATTTCAATAAATAAGTTGTTTTGTCATTGTTTTATCTCATAGGGACCTAGTTATAAACATTCTGCAGGGGGACCTGTTGTGTCCAGAATGATCAGGTGCTCAAGTCCTAGGTGTTTTAAAAAATGCTCAAAATTCAAAGTGCTCAAAACTGGTTCACAGCTGAACGACTGGAAAGTGCTCGTCCTCCCGATTCCGGCGCCGCAAACGGTTCGGAAAACGGTCGCCGTATGAGGGAGATATGGCCAAAACAATATTTTGCCCGCAACATTAGAAAATTGGAATTTTTTTAAAAAAATTAAAAAAAGAATATTCCAAGGAATATTCCTTGGAATATTCCAGAGAATATTCCTTGGAATATTCCTTGGAATATTCCAGAGAATATTCCTTTCTGCGGGCCAATCAAAATCCGCCACGTGGCAGGCCCGGAGGCCGCCACGTGGCCCTGGGTGACGTAAGCAATGTGCAGCGCATATTGTTTCAAAACTTTGTATGGAGCTCCCGTGGTTTGAACCCACGACCTCGTCTGAAACAGCCAAACGTTTTAACCGCCAGAACACAGACATAACCGTTGAATCTATGGGGAAATGAATTAATTATAAGGTTTAAACTACTTTGAGCGGGAAAACAAAAGGGGCCAGCCCCCATACCCATATGACCATGACAACAAAACCAGGAGCTAAACTAACCGCCAGCACACCTAACGGTCAGCACGCACTCTGATGAAGGCATTAAATGTAACAGCAGTCAGTTGGCGGATTAATTGGCGGTGGCGCCGAATTTGTCGGACCCGCCATATTTGGCGGGCCTAACTGGCCTCCACTAAACTTAGCTGGAGTTCTTTTAGGGGAAACTGGCAGTTTGGAGTAAATGGCCATAACTTTGGCCCAGGAAGTCGGTTTTGGACGAATTTTTTTTTGATTTTGGATAATTTCGACCTTCTGAAGCCATTGGTGCAGGTCTTACAGCCATCAGAGGTCATTTGCATACGTTTTGGAGCCGTGAAAGTTCTAGGAGCCACTAGGGGCCAGTATTGGGAAGACTGTACAGGGTTGCAGGTATCCATTGGAGGTGATCCAATAGTCAATCCTGAAGGATTCATGTGTTCTGAATCCATTTCTACCATCTATTTCTCCTGTAGATGCTTCTATTCAGCTGTATTTTCAATTTGAGCATTTAATAAAAACAAGGACAAGCCCATTTGGAGGCTTTGGACCCAGCAGACGTAGCCCTGGAGGGGGTGAACTGCTTTATCAACTTCTTGTGCATATGTGGTTGGTTTATTTTGCAGAAAAAATTCGTTTTTATGTGTTAAACAGTAAAAATAAATAATTCTGCTATGCTTAAATGGGTTGTAATCAGCTGAAAAATTCATGTGTTTCATTTCTGCAAGACATGGGAAGCTTTTAAATATGTTTATTTCTGAATTGAATACCTTGCAAACGAATTTCAAGTAGTTTCATATTCAGATCAAGTTGGTATCGGAGCCCAGGGTTTTTTTTGCAAAGATCTTCTAATTGTCTTGCAAGTATTGATACTTACCAGGTTGAAACTTAAAAGAGGGGAATGACAGTTGACTAGAGAAAGAGAGAATCCTCAGTCAAGGAAGGCCAGAGAGCCATCACCTACACCTTCAATTTCACCCTCAAGAGTCTCAGCAGAAGCTTCAAGGATGTCTGAGCATGGAGGAGAAATTCCTCTAGAGACAGATTCAAGAGAAGAAGAAAGAATCTTCAGAAAGGCTTTCTTAGATCTCACTGAAATGGTGAGGATATTGTACCAAGAAAGAAATGAGAAATTGTCTGGAGAAGGGTCCAAACATCCACCTGAAGGAGAAGGCTCTTCAGGAGGTAAGAAGGATGATGATCATTCCAAGAAAGGACATGGAGGAAATGGTGATCCACCACCCCCATCTTCACCTTCTTCCTCTTCATCTTCGTCTTCTTCTGTTCATAAGCATAGATCCTCTGGAAAAAGTCCTTTTTTAAAGCTTGATGTAAAATTCGAATTACCTATGTTTAATGGTGAAGTGAATGCAGAAAAGCTTGACAACTGGATTAGGCAGTTGGAAGTTTACTTGAGGATCCAAAATATGCATGATGATGCCACAAAGATTCAGTTGGCTTCTTTGAGAATGGATGGAGCAGCCTTAGTCTGGTGGGAAGCCAAGACT
Organism: Pinus tabuliformis; assembly: GCA_031772625.1. NCBI lineage: Eukaryota > Viridiplantae > Streptophyta > Pinopsida > Pinales > Pinaceae > Pinus > Pinus tabuliformis. Next base: position 1,309,384,658 of record CM062818.1, read on the forward strand.
AAAGAGGAGATCAAGAAATTTGGTAAGGTTACCTTAACATGGCCTGAATTTCTGTTAGCCATTAAAAAACAATTTTATCCTCTTGCTCACATGCAGAAAGCCATTATGAACTGGCAAAATTTCAGACAACTTAAGGGTCAGAGTGTCCAAGACTACACCCAAGAATTCAGGAGAAGAGCTCTCTTGCTAGGGGTAGATTTACAGACCCAAGACACCTTGCTGAAATACATTGGTGGCTTGCATAGCTACCTTAGACACACCATCTTGATGTTTAACCCTACTAGCCTGGATGAGGTTTGTGTCCAAGCTACCCATTTAGAGGCAAGGGGAAAAAACACATTTGAAGAGGGTAGAAACAAGCCCCCCAAGGGGAAAAGCAAAGAGAAAACCTCCAAGGGAAAGGGCAAAAAGAATGCATCTGTCAAACAGGAGAGTGAGAAAGTGATATGTAAACACTGTTCTAAAGCAGGCCATGAGGAGAAAAACTGTTGGAAATTATATCCTGAAAAAAGACCTCAATTTAACAAATCCAAAGGGAAACAGAAAACTGCTGCGACTACATCTACACCACAAGATTTAGGGGAAGATTCAGGTGATGAAACCAAAATTACAGCCATGGGTTTGAAAAACTTGAAGGGAAAAGAAATAGAAACTCAAGCCAGCACTAGTACCTCAAACTGCCATGTACAAGCTCCTAATGAGGAAGAAAGAATTGAACTGTTTCATGTGAGGGTGATTTCAAAACATACTAAGATTGACACACTTTTTGATAGTGGGTCACAAGCAAACCTTATATCAGAGGACTTGGTCAAGCAGCTTAAACTTGAGACCATTCCACATCCGAAGCCATATCCACTTGGATGGATTTGCAAGGATGCAAATTTACAAGTTTCAAGAAAGTGCACATTGCGCTTTGCAATTACTGCACACTTTATTGATACAGTTGAACTTGATGTGGTACCTTTTGATATAGCAGGAATTGTTTTGGGAAGTCCTTACTTGTTTGACAGGAAAGCTATCTTTCATCGCCATGAAAACAAGTATCATCTGTTCAAAGATGGCAAGGAGTTCATTGTTAGAGCTCATCGCAAGAAGACAAATATAGCGATGGTGAATGCAGGACAGGTAAAAAGGCTGGTCAATTCAAGTAAGAATTTTGTTCTTCTTATGATTAAGCCCAAGGTTGATGTGAATCATGAGTCATTTGACAATTGTGATCCAAAACTTAAATCAGATCTGTATGATGTAGTTGATGTATATCATGAGATGTTTCAGGAGCCAACAGGTTTGCCTCCTAAGAGGGAGATTCAGCATGAAATCCATTTGCATTCAGATTGTCCTCTTCCAAACATAGGCATGTACCGCATGTCTATTATGGAGAATGCTGAAATAAAGAAGCAAATCAAGGACTTGTTGGACAAGGGTTTCATAAGGCCAAGTACTTCGCCATGTGGGTCACCGATTGTATTGATTCCAAAGAAAGATGGCACTTGGCGTATGTGTGTTGATTTCAGGGCCTTGAACAAGATAACGGTAAAGAATCGTTACCCACTCCCAAGGATAGATGATTTGCTAGACCAACTGAAAGATGCTCGATATTTCACTAAGTTAGACTTGCGTAGTGGATATCATCAAGTAAGAATTGAAGAAAGTGACATATGGAAGACAACCTTTAAAACCAAACAAGGACTCTTTGAGTGGCTTGTGATGCCGTTTGGTTTGTGCAATGCACCTGCAACTTTCATGCGGGTAATGGATGATGTCTTGCGTCCTATTCTTGATGATTTCGTTATTGTCTACTTAGATGATATCTTAATTTTCAGCAAGTCTAGAGAAGATCATGTCATGCATGTTAGAAAAGTACTTGATGTTTTGAAGAAGAATAAGTTATTTCTTAAAATGTCAAAGTGTGAATTTGGAAAGACTTCTTTGGTTTATTTGGGACACATAGTAGGAGGAGGTGCTTTGAGAATTGATCCTGCTAAGATTGAGGCTATTGTGAAGTGGCCTACTCCCAAATCCATAACAGAGGTAAGAAGTTTTTTGGGTGCAGCTCAATATTGGAGGAAGTTTATCTCTAACTTCTCTTCTATAGCAGCTCCTATGCATGCAGTGACAAGTGTGAAGCATGCTTTCCAATGGGGAGGCAAGCAACAAAAAGCTTTCGAATCTTTGAAAGAGAAGATTAGTTCAGCTCCAGTCCTTGCATTACCGGATTTGAGACAGCCATTTGAGATACAAACAGATGCTAGTGATTATGCTATGGGTGCAGTTCTTCTACAGCATGGTAAGCCTATTGCATTTCATTCTGAAACTTTTAATGGTGCTGTTGTAAATTATCCTACATATATGCGTTGGTACAAAGCGTCAAAAAGTGGAAACACTATTTGATGGGCAAAGAAACTGTTATACATACCGACCATCAGCCCTTACAGTACTTGCAATCACAAAGCAAGTTACAACAGTCACGACACTTCAGATGGATGGGCTTCTTGCAACAGTTCCATTTGGTAATAAGGTACAAGAAATGTACTTTGAATAAGGTTGTTGATATGCTTTCAAGGCCTATTATTGGTGCTGTTACTTTACTTAATAATGATTCCATTGTACATGATAGTTACATAGAACAATATGCATCTGATGATGACTTTAAAGATGTGTATGCTAACTTGAGTAAAGGGAATCATGTAGAGGAAAATGATTATCACATGCATAACAATTTGCTGTTTCATTTGGGCAAGTTGTGTATACCACAGGGGGAGAGAATAAATGTCATGAGAGAAGCTCATTCTTCTCTTATTGCTGGCCATTTTGGTGTGAGCAAAACAGTTGCACATCTACAGAGGTATTGCTATTAGCCTCGCATGGTAGATTCGGTTTCAAGGTTCATAAGAGGTTGTTCATTATGTGCTACAAGCAAGCCTAGCAATAGGAAGCTTGGTTTGTATACTCCTTTGCCGGTACCTTCTAGACCATGGGAGAGCATCTCTATGGATTTTGTAGGAGGTTTGCCAACATCTAGAAAGCAACATGATTATTTATATGTAGTAGTTGATCGTTTCAGCAAAATGTGTATACTTATGCCTTGTAAGAAAACTATAACTGCTGAACAAACTGCTGAATTATTTTTTCATCATGTACGGATTCACTTTGGTTTGCCTACTTCCATTATTAGTGACAGGGATTCCAGATTTGTGGGGAATTTTTGGTCCAACCTATGGGAGATGATGGACACAAAGTTGAAGAAAAGCACTGCTTTCCATCCACAAACAGATGGACAAACCGAAGTTGTGAACAGAACCATTGTGCACCTCTTGAGAGGTTATTGCAGCAAGCATCCCAAGCTTTGGGATGAACATTTGCACTACATACAACATGCTTACAACCGTGCCAAGCACTCTTCCACAAACACCTCACCGTTTGAAGCTTGTTTTGGTTACTTGCCAAAATCACCTCTTGATTTCATTCTTGAGAAAGATGTTGCCATTGAGGGACATAGTGATATTGACAAAGCTCGTTCATTCATTGAAAGAATTCAACAAATACATCAGCAAATTCAAGAACAGCTTGAAAAAAGTCAAGGCAAGTACAAGGAAAGGCACGACAAGCATAGAGTCGATCACAAGTTTCAAGAAGGGGATGAGGTATGGCTGTACATTAGTAAGGAAAGGATGCAAGGAGAAGGTAAAAAGCTGAAGCCTATTCGTTATGGTCCATTCAAAATCCTCAAGAAGGTTGGAAATAATGCTTTTCAATTAGATTTGCCTTCCTACATGCAAATGTATGTTGTTGTCAATGTGGAGAACTTACGTTTGTATGAACCTCCTTTGATTGCTGATCATGAAAGTGCTGTTCAGCTGCCATCTATAGAAGATTTCTCGCCAGAATTCTTAGATGAGCTGAAAGAAGATACAATCCTTGACAGAAGGACACGTACTTCAAGGAGGGGCAGTGTAGATTATGTTCGGGTTGGTTTGAAAGGCAGCAAACTGAACAAGGCAAAGTGGATGGAGGTGGACAGAGTGAGGGAGCTGTACCCTCACCTCTTTAACAGGTAGTTGAAGGCTTTTGGGGTCCAAAAGCTTCCCAATGGGGAGGCGTGATCAGGTGCTCAAGTCCTAGGTGTTTTAAAAAATGCTCAAAATTCAAAGTGCTCAAAACTGGTTCACAGCTGAACGACTGGAAAGTGCTCGTCCTCCCGATTCCAGCGCCGCAAACGGTTCGGAAAACGGTCGCCGTATGAGGGAGATATGGCCAAAACAATATTTTGCCCGCAACATTAGAAAATTGGAATTTTTTTAAAAAAATTAAAAAAAGAATATTCCGAAGAATATTCCTTTCTGCGGGCCAATCAAAATCCGCCACGTGGCAGGCCCGGAGGCCACCACGTGGCCCTGGGTGACGTAAGCAATGTGCAGCGCATATTGTTTCAAAACTTTGTATGGAGTTCCCGTGGTTTGAACCCACGACCTCGTCTGAAACAGCCAAACGTTTTAACCGCCAGACCACAGACATAACCATTGAATGTATGGGGAAACGAATTTTTTATAAAGTTTAAACTACTTTGAGCGGGAAAACAAAGGGGGCCAGCCCCCATACCCATATGACCATGACAACAAAACCAGGAGCTAAACTAACCGCCAGCACACCTAACGGTCAGCACGCACTCTGATGAAGGCATTAAATGTAACAGCAGTCAGTTGGCGGATTAGTTGGCGGTGGCGCCGAATTTGTCGGACCCGCCATATTTGGCGGGCCTAACTGGCCTCCACTAAAGTTAGCTGGAGTTCTTTTAGGGGAAACTGGTAGTTTGGAGTAAATGGCCATAACTTTGGCCCAGGAAGTCGGTTTTGGACGAATTTTTTTTTTGATTTTGGATAATTTCGACCTTCTGAAGCCATTGGTGCAGGTCTTACAGCCATCAGAGGTCATTTGCATACGTTTTGGAGCCGTGAAAGTTCTAGGAGCCACTAGGGGCCAGTATTGGGAAGACTGTACAGGGTTGCAGGTATCCATTGGAGGTGATCCAATAGTCAATCCTAAAGGATTCATGTGTTCTGAATCCATTTCTACCATCTATTTCTCCTGTAGATGCTTCTATTCAGCTGTATTTTCAATTTGAGCATTTAATAAAAACAAGGACAAGCCCATTTGGAGGCTTTGGACCCAGCAGACGTAGCCCTGGAGGGAGTGAACTGCTTTATCAACTTCTTGTGCATATGTGGTTGGTTTATTTTGCAGAACAAATTCGTTTTTATGTGTTAAACAGTAAAAAGAAATAATTCTGCTATGCTTAAATGGGTTGTAATCAGCTGAAAAATTCATGTGTTTCATTTCTGCAAGACATGGGAAGCTTTTAAATATGTTTATTTTTGAATTGAATACCTTGCAAACGAATTTCAAGTAGTTTCATATTCAGATCACAGAAGACCATGCTACCAGCACCAACAGTAATGGGACCTGTTTAAGACACATAAAAGGGACCTGTTAAGACACTGTTACTTCAGGGTTACTTCAACAAAGCTTCATCAAGTTTCTACAAGGATTCACAGGTTGCTGGGCACCAAGACTCCATCAAATACCTAATCTCAAGGAACCTGTATACATATAAGGAGCTGCATGAACACCTTCAAGATTTCAAAGGGACCTGTTGCATTCGAATCTATCTCAGGGGACCTGTTATGAACAACAAAGAATAGTCAAAAGAGACTAGTCTTACTCAGCATGCCAATGCAATAACAACCAACAAAAGTGTAATGTGTTCCTTATTCTTAACATTTAATTTCTTAGATTAATTTTTAATGTTAAATTTAATGACTGTGACTGTTATGATCGATTTCAAGGACACTACATTTTCCATCATCCCTTATCTCACTGATTCTTATCATCTTTCATACTTCAACCTATTTCATACCTCTAAATCCATTACCCTTTTCATATCAACCTTGTTATGCCAATCGCATCCTACAACCATACCAACATCTTCCATTTGGCCGAGTACCAATAGAAACAGGACACGTGGTGGATTGTGTTTTAAAAAAAAAGGGAAAGAAACAAATGTTAAAGCAGGCCTATTCATTGTATTCCACATGACCAAATTATGATTCCACCACCCGACGTAGCCAAATGATTCAGAGGACTCCCTGAAATCATACCCCAGTATTGCATATACGCTTCCAGCGCTCCTATGATGGCATCTATACAAGCGGTACAGCCATTCCTCTATTCCAAAAGATGAATACGCTATGAAGTAAGTGTAGTTGGTTATTTCACCATCATTCTCAGTTATTTCACGTTGGCATTTGACTCCCGTGACTTCCACAGTAAGGATTGAAAGCAGTGAGCGCCACAAGAGGGAAATATCACCATTCGGGTTCGACTCCCACCAAAGTCATAAGACAGTCGACCGAGCATCATACTGGATATTAAGGGAGCGACACCACCAGGTAACAAATTGAAATTTCTTTGTTGAAATTGCTAGAGCACGACCCCTCTGCCAAAATGACCAATAGGGTCGAGCCGAGCATGTTCGACATTTCTCAATATCATGAAGATTGCATTTCAATTCTCAGAGAGATACAGTGGTTACCCTTTTTAGAGAAATTTCATGGAAGTAATGAAGAGGTTACCAAACAATTCGCTTTCACATTCAATGGAGAGAAAGCCCTGATAGGTAACTTCTCATTTAGGGTTTCAGAGGACACCATAGCCCAGTCAATAGGGATTAGCCCAGAAGGGGAGAAGTACTTTAAGACAAAGCAATTTAAAGAGAAGTCGTGGACTCAATTTATGTCTAGATCCAGAGTCTCATCAGTTAACTGGAAGAAAGGCATCCCAAGGAGTTGGTTGATGCATCCCTGGGACGAGATGGTCTATATTCTCCAAAAATTCGTAACCTGCGAAGGCCGTTACAGTATTGTCTATCTATACCATATTAAATTACTGCTACACTTGAAAAGACAGTGTGTCATCAGTCTACCATATTTTCTATTACAAAGCCTGACCAAGATGTCGAAGACCATCCAAAAGCAGAAGGGAAACGAAGACAAGAGCCTATATCACTTTGGCTTAATTAAAATTCTTATTGAGCATGAATTGCAGAGAAGAGGGAAACCGTGGAAGGAGTTCTTAGCTGCTAATCAAATTAAAGATGAGGAAGACAAAGAAGAACTGCAGGAGAACTCAGGTTTCATGAAGGATATCGATGAAGAGATCCCAGTATCCAAAGCAAGCAAGGTACCTCCACCTGTGAGCAGCATAAGGACTAGGAAAATGAGAAAAGAAGATGCTCAGAAGGCAGAGAAAGATAAAATTTTCACCACTTATTCAAGAAGAACAAGGAGAGCACCAAAAGCCCAGTTACAAGAAGACCAGCTTGAATCCAATGCACCTATACCAATGGATATTGAGAGTAGTGACCACTCACCACCAGGACCAGGAGCTGATATAGAGGTCGAGAGCAATAACAGGCAAGAAAAAGGTTCACCACCTCCCATTAAGAAACAGAAGAAACTGGAGAAACAAATTGAGAAATTAAAGGAAGAACTCATGGAGGCTAATATGCTAGAAAAAGTTATCAAGAAAGAAAATGAGATGCTCCGAGCGCAGAGTAAAGAGACTCAACAGAAGAATGAAAAGTTAAGGGAGCGAATCAGTGAACTTGAGGCTGAGAAAACGGATATTTGTAAATGGGCCACTAAGTGGTACAACCAGAAGAAGACCCTCAAAGAAAAATACAAAAGATTAAAGCAGGAGCTCCATGGTCAGAAAGATGCCCAGGTGAAAAAGAATGTGGATACATTGCTAAAGGCAGCAGAGATACAGGTAGGGACAGAGTTCAAGGGAAGCACTTCGGGGTTAGCATGAGGACATGCTAATTCATTAAGTCGGGGAGAGATGTTGGTACCATCCCATGACCTCCTTTTTCCTCCTAAAACATATCATTTGCCTACTTCTTTCCATCATATATCTCTTAGATTCCTTGAAAATTGATTAGTTAATAGTCCTATAGTTATTAAAATGCATTGAAATTGATTTAGGAGTTTTATGTTAAAGAATTAGGAATTTTTGGTAAAATAACTACAGGAAGTTCCAACATCCTATAATTGGTTCATTGTTTGACATGTGGCATGACAGCTAGGCTAGAGCGAAGGGTAGGGATGAAAAGTAGAATGTCCAAGCATGGACGAATATCTATCCTATAGAAGAATCGACCCTCTTACATGCGCGGTCAACGATGGTCAAAGTATAGCATGTTGGCGACAAAGGCAGCAACAACATAGCATTCTAAATTGATTTAGTTTTGTTCCTTTTTGAAATCAGTTTAGGATAGAAACATTTTAAAAATCTCGACATGATAAAAGCGGCAACAGCCACATCATGAATGTACATTCATTTTCGAAATGTAAGGGTTGTAAAAACATATGTAAACACAGTTCTGTGTAGTAGTTGTTTGGTTATCATTGTATCGTTTGAAAACAGAGTTTGAACTTAATATCAAGAACACAGTTGCAGTCACGATCTTTGTCTTGTTGCGTTGATTTTATAATCGGTTGATCACAGTCCAGTATACCTTTGGAACGCGGACGGGCCCTGCGTTAAACTGGTATACTGTAATTTCCTTTTCATTCGCAACTTAGGGTATTAAATGATATGCATAGCAATCAAGATTAGTTTTCGATTTCAATAGAATGCGTATGGTTTATGTTTATGATAGTGCTTGAACAGTTCATCACTGAGATCGTGAATCGTATCCTGTAAGGGATTCGATCCTTTGTTGTCTTTTAAAGCAATGTCATGAACTCTGCTTTTATTTCAAAGTATGTTTATGATTTCCATATGTATTTATCTTGCATAAATATTAGTGAATGCTGAGTATTTGCTGAACAGGGGTTTCATGCATGGTGTCTCTGTAAGGAGATTGAAATCTTGGTTTGAAGTGATACACAGTGTTTTAATTTGGTAAATGCATTGAGTGACTGTTGTAATTAAGTAGATTAACTGAGTGACCTAAGTGTTTGGGTGATAGGTAACATACCTCAATCTTCCGTAAAGAAGTCCTGTGACCTACCATCATAACCACTTAGCTAATAATCCTTTATGTCTATATAGTTTAGACGCATGCCTCTAAGTCTACGCATCCTGGTCGATAATAAATATAGCCTAGTCTAGCACCCTAGATAGGACACTACACATATTTTTAAACCATTTTCAATTGCCCATTCGTTATGATGCTGGAAATGAGCTCTTAGCTAATTTCCACGAAGACCAAGCAACCCACATTTCTGATCATATCCAGGAATGGAGAAGGAAGAGGCTCATTAAAGCCGATATTCCAAAAGAATTCCTTCTTGAGTGGTTTTTACACATTATTTTGTCACACCTCTTGCACTTCCTTGTGACATACCTCGAAGTGCCTAAAACATCACAATTATGCAGTGTACTTACTCACGTATACAACTCAGATCCCTCCTAAAACTTTGATTGGAAAATGCCTTCAACTTTCCTTGAAGAAATAGCCCTTAAAACCATAAAATGAGAATCATTGCTCTTATAAGAGTTAAAACAACGATGGTTGCATGTTTCACTGTACTTGACCAGCATTGGCACCGCTCTCTTCCCTTGCATACCCGTGATGATCCCAATGAGGTAATTTTCCTAAAGAGGATGAGAAGCTTCGTGATCTAGAAGCTTCTAGAGCAACGAGCTGGAGGTTGTTTGGCATAAATGAGGTAGAATCCTCCCAACTTGGCCTCTTAGTCTTATCCCTATGATCTACCTCCTTGATATGAGGGCCTAATCCTATCTTTAGAGAGGTCCTAACTCCCTTTCCCAACCTATAAATTCATCCTCTCCCATTCCCAAATGGTTGGTCTATGACATTTGCACCCTTATGCTAAGATTGTGCCTAGAGGTTATTCATTTGACTTGGAGAAGGAGTGCTTAGAGAGTTCTTGGCTTGGACTTGGATTACCACTCAAGGAGAGCCTATCAACATCAAGTCTTTGGTTGTAAGCTTCCCTTTTGTTGTTGGGAAAAGTATCCAATACGGAATGACCCTATCCCACTCTAAGGGTGACAGTACCTCAGCAACAATCAAAGCAAAGCTATCTAAGATTTCTTCTTTATGAGATGTAAGAGAGGGGAGAAAGGGATCCACTAACCGATGTCTTTCGCTAATTGTTGATCCAATCTTCTCTCTTTGCTGCTTGCTCCCAGCTCCTTGTTCTTTCACTGGCCCAGCTACACCAAGATCCTGCAAAATGACAAGGGAGAGAAACTACAAGAATCATACATTCATAATTGATTCAAGGATTAGAATAAATCAAATACACAAGTATAACAATACATCATTGGAACACATGCATATAGAAGAACCTCAAATGCTTTATTAATGGAAGAAGTAGAGTTCAGGGAGTGATACAACCATAAGAGGCCCAATCCAGCATCACCTCCCCAGCAGAAAGGAATCTCTATCTTCACCTCCTTCAAAGCAAATCACCCAATAGCTCTAACCTCAAACCAGCAGCACTTCTTTGCAAATACCAAATTCCAGCCTCTAGATCTCATAGGGTAGAGATCCTTATATAGAGTTTTGGAGAGAGCATGAGTCAGCTTGATGTGTGACTAGTGTCCTCTCTAACTCCAGTTCTTCTTCAGTTATTGAGTCCACTTGGAGATCCTTGCTTCCACTTGGAGTTTTAGAACCTCTTACTCATCACTAGGCAAATTCCCTGATCCAATTGTCATTTTGGAAGCTTCCTGGGCACTGACACATTGAGGAATGAGACTTCCACTTGTCAAATCTCGCTCAGCGCAGGTAGCCTTTGCTGGAGTTGACATTCAGCGCAGGTAGACCATGGAGCAGTTGACATTCAGCGCAGATGCTCAGTGGAGCAGTTGACATGATCCATAATTGACTTGTTTTTGAGTGTTTTTCAGTGGAGAACTGATTTGAATTGCTGTGGTTTGCTGACCTTGTTCCTCTAGGGGTAGGAACAACATGTTTAGGGACTTTGGATCCCTTAGATTATGGACATTTCATGCTTCATGCTGTAAGGCACAAAAATGTCTATAACAGTTGCCCCCTAAAGTATGAGGTCGTTTATCGGGTGAAATGCTTTATCAGGAGGATCCGAAGTTCATCCAATGCTGTGGGGAGAGACCTGTAATAAGATACAATACAATACATTATTTTTCATACTGCTTTCATGATCTAGCTGAGGCGGGCATTCCCATGCTCAGCTTTATAAATTCATTTTTGTACATAGAACAGACAATCGTCTGATGGTAGACTGATAATTTTGGTGAAATTATCATCCTTTGAGTAGGATGATCATCTGCTGCAATGATGTACATGTCAAATGTCTTTATTTCCTGAATATATATCGCAGCCCGGATGGATGAAACTAGATCCAGGGTCTTCAAACTCGTTTGATCTTCACTCTAAGTACAAGTCGATCCATGTGAGAATTGCACTGAAGTCGAACATGGAAAGACATCGCTTGATTACCGGTCAATGAGGTAAACCGTTAACAAGCGCGAGAGGAATCACCAATAATGACAATGACCCTCAAGGTACTACAGTACAATTCACGTGGTGTGAATAGAGGACTTGGCGTCGAACACCACGCAAAATCTTCTGGTCGAAGGTCATTGATGTATACCTGTCGCCGGAAGTGAGAAACTTTCCATTGAGGCATGCAAGCTTCAAAGTACTGAAGGGGGTGTTCCTAGATCAACTTCTTGGATAAGGAGATGATGTCAACAAGAAGTGATCCGTCAAAGGAGGGCCTTAATGAATCCCACATCAGTGACACGGAATGGAGCTAATGATTTTAATGGAGGTGAAAACGATCTGTGAAATATGATTCAGGGTGGCGGTCATGAAAGGATGAAGGATAATGTATGGCAGTGGATGGGACACGGTTGACTCTTTCTGAATGACTTCTCTTGAACATGTGGCGACACTGATACAATGGATTGGTAGCATTACCCCAAATATGGATGGTATGGCGAGACCATGGTGATGTGACCGGCAAATGAAACAACCCAACCCGAATGTGGTACGGAGGAAAAGTGTCATGTTCAAGAGCGACTTGCTACCATTAAAGCTTTGAGATTCTCCCAATTTTTCCCCAGTCATTTCTGACCAGTACCTCTTTATTTTTGTCAAGCTTGAGGAGGATAACATATGCTTGTTCTATAACCTGCCCTTCGGGCAAGCCCATCGCTATGTTTTAACGAGCCTAGCGATAGGGAAACTCGTTCTCGTCTAAAGACAAGTTTGTCGCTATTTAATGCTGAAGATCTAGTTGTACTCAGTATCCCATAAACCGGGGGCTTCTAAGGTCTAATGAACCGATTCAAATTCCATAAGCTGCTTGCTGTGAAGGTAAGTTCTGTAGATCCGAGTGAGTAACTACGCTCGTGATTCCTGGCTGGGAGCTCCATCCAGGTCTCTAAGTTCAGTAAGTGAAAGAGTAAGGGGCAAGGGAGTGTGGTAATAGCATGCATGTGCTCCTGGCTTCTTGGGTCTTCCTGGCTGGTGGTTCCGCTCCTCCCTCTCCTATTCAATTCTATCCTATGTGGGCTACTCACCCATCCGGAAGAGTTTAACGAGTCTAGCGACAAAGACCACTCGGTCCTTTTCATTTTTAGAGAGTCTGAAAAGGTACGTAAAGTTAACTCCAAAAGTCCTTTTTCGTCATCTAATCCCTTAAGTCCGAAAAAGTATAAAACCATACAGAAGGGATGAGTTTTCGATAGTTTTAACGAGCCGAATAAAACAAGCGCTCGATCTTTTTGTGCAATAATCCCTCAGGTCCAAAAAGATTAAAATCTAGAGGAGGGATAGCTCTTCCGGTCCCTTTAACGAGCTGGAAGGCCAAAACTCGACAATCTTTTCATATTTTACGAGTCAGTTGAAAAGAGCTCAAAGAAGACTCGTCTTTTGAGGAACGAGTGATAAACAGGGATAGCAGCAGATTCTAGGTACAGGTTGGAATTTTCCAATCACGGCAGTGTCACAAGGATGGCTAGGTGAAATCACTCTTCGCAGCTGCTCCTCAAAAGAGGTAAACAATCAAGTGGAGGTGAATGATCGGCCAAATGAAAAGTGGAGGTGACGGTGCAAACACGAGCAGGGCTTTTATGGCTGATGAATTTACGATCACAATGGTTATTTACTGGTTCGTTTTTTCTCGATGAGCTTGAACTCTAGGGGAAAGCTTGCTCACAAACTTATGTTTATTTTTTAACGAGCATGAACTATGCGCTAAAACTGCTCGGATCTTGCGTTTATTTTCTAACGAGCATGAACTGTGTGCTAAAACTGCTCGTTATACCAGTCATAAGATAAGAAATGTCTCACTGAAGATGCTATTTTTTAGAGAGCTTAGATCTTACAAAGCTTTGCTCCGGATCCTTTCGTTATGCAAGTTCGAAAACGACCAATCCTACGAGTTTAAAGGGTTAGACCTACAGGTTTAAAGGGAGGACCTAAAAATTTAAAAAACAAATAGTCGCCCCTTGCTTGCACTCCAAAAGGTTTGCATGCCCCCAGGTATAAAATAAGATTTCAAGGTTAGCCTTACGATTCCACCCCTGCTTTTCTTCGGGTGTTCACAGCTACTTGTCTTCTTGCTAATTCAACTTTAGCGGATCTATACGAGAGCACAAGAGAACAGCTACTTGACTCCTCGCTAGTCCGATCTCAATAGATTTTTGCAAGATCGCAAGAGAACAGCTACTTGCGACAAGAGAAGAACACTACTCAAAGACAAAACATTGGTTTTACCGAGAGAGGTTTACCTCTTTCAGGTTACCCAAAGATTGTTTTGTTAATCTTTCAAACTAAACATTTCTTCGGCGATGTCTACCGAAATAGACAAAGGTGAGTGACACCGAGCGCCAAACACATAACTTTGACAAAAGAATCTTATTCCAGAACAACCCCTCTTCCTAGACGGATGGGGTACGGACTAGTCATATTCTCCCGCGGAAACCTACCCTATACCTGAGGTTTTCTCTGCCTGAAGCAGACCAGGATGCATGCCCCCTGGGTTCCAGTCCCATCTTTCTGAATCACTCGCGCTCATCAGGAAGGAGGACTGGGGGTGGAGACATTTCTTGAGTGAATAGACCATTAAGGGTTGGTATATGACTATTTGCGATGCGTGATCCCGAAAATGAAAGTTGGTCTACGAGCTTGACCATTCTTCCTTCGTGAGGAAAACACATTACTCTAAAGAGTGAGGAGACAATTGCTCCCATGCAATATATATAGTCTCGTCCAAGGAGTACGTTATAATCCAAGGGTCCTTGAACGACCATCACGTTCATTTGAACGACCTTCCCTTTCAATGTAATGGGCACATTGGGGAGGATCCCTAATGGTTGACTGGTTCCTTTATCAAAGCCCGATAGATTTCTCATCTCAGGCAAAAGCGCTGGGGAACCCAGTGCTTTCCAAGCAATAGAGGAAAGGATACTCACAGATGCCCCCTCATCAATGATAGTGCCAGCCATTACCATCCTGTATATTTGGACGATAATTCTGAATGGTATACTGGCTGGTAACCGGGGTCTGCCTAGTTGGTTCCAGTCAAAGGACACAACTAGGTTGCTTGGTGGTCGGACCGAATACACGGTCGGATATGACCCTGACAATGTTCCTTCCTGCGATAAAGGAATGGGCGCATTGCCCCGAAGCCCATCAGAGTCGGTGTTGATGAAAAGAATCTGGATGGTGTCATCCTTATTCTCTTCAGTGAGGGTGTCATTTGAAGATGAATCTTCAGTGACGGTGTCATTTGAAGATGAAACTTCTGAAGGGAGAACCGGGTCAACTGCCGTTTCGACCTTTGGACTTTCGTCCGTTTTGGATTCAGTAGGTTCATTTTCAATGACAGACGCTTTAGCTGACCACTTGAGCGGTACAGCTGGGTTCTCAACTAACGAAGGACTTGGCTCGAGTTTTTTATATCCAGGAGGAAGTCGTGACGGTGAAACCGGACGATCTTCCAAAACTCTCTTCGCCTCGTCTAAGAAGGGACAACGGTGGATGGCGTGATCGCCTTCACACAGTCTGTAGGGAGATCCAGCTCTCCCTCTTTGTCTTGGACCTTCACTTTCGCTGGTTGACGGTAAGCATTCAACATGGCTATCAGAGGTTGATGCTCCCGAATTGTGCAAACGAGGGGACCAGTCCCTTAGTATCCGGGGAATACAGGGACAATCTCTGTGGAAGTGGTCCCCTCTACATATGACACATGGCGATTTAGGCCCGGTCAGTGCTGTGTGTGGATTTTTGTCAGATGTCTTTTGCTTGCCCCCAGTCGCTTTTGGCTCCTTCTTCTTCTTCTCCTTCTTCTCTTTGGGAGCTTGGCTTTTGCCGGCTCTACCTTGCGAGGAGGAAGGAGGAGAGGAAGAGTTATCGGAAGTAGATGGCTGGGTGGCAGCTCTAGACTGATCTAACTGTTGACTTGACTGTTCAGGAACCGTGGTGTTCTGAACTACATTGGTTGAGAAGAGCCAGACCGACAGGCCAATTGTCAACCCTGGAAGCGACAATGTGGCCATGTGGGGCGCACCAACATCTCCCCAAGAGGAGAAGGGACTAGGATTTCCACCAAGGGGAACTCCTTGGTTGGTGTGTTCCATTTTCTCAACTTTAAGATCAACGCAGGAATAGGAGGTGATTTTGTTCCGTTTAAAATGAATTTTAACGATGCTTTTAGACACAACTTGCTTTTTCACTTTTTAAGAGTCGAGAAAAAGCTAAAGATGACTCTAGTCTCCTTCGATGTTTTAACGAGCCCGAAGTGACAAATGCTCGGATGGAATTTGTTCGTTATAGAGTTTGAAAAAGCCAAAAGGAACTGCTCTGGAGTTCTAGGCAGAGGGTGTGCCAAACTTTTCGCAAAACCACAGAATACATTTTACAGTACGGGTGGTCGATCTTCGTGAATGCTGTGTTCACTGCATTGCGATCAGTAGGGCGGCCGACACGGTTTCCTAAGGATAAAGGATATATGCCTATAGGGGTCTCCCAATATATACGCGACGGTACGTGGGAGCACAATCCGTACTAGCGCTATCGTCCCTCAGGAGGAATCACCCACCTTCCCCGAGATCGACAGTCACTAGGCTTAAAGACGCCGGAACACGTCTCTAGCTTAGACCTCTATGTGTTTGCGTTATGTTTCAAAGCGTTGTTATGTTCATTTGATTCATTTTAGGTTGATCTTGTTTAGAAGTTTGCCTTTTTGGATCACCACGAGATGTATGATACAACTTCCTAAATGCAGTCTAAGAATGATAAGCAAGCTTTTTCAATCTTTCAACTTATGAAAATCTTAACTACTGAGGGAAAAGAAAGACATCATCTTTTCACACAGATCATAGAGCACACACTGATGCACTTTTTCCTAAATCAACATGCAAGCTGTCAAAATGCAGATGCACAATGCAGGTATTTCTTTTCTCTTTCTTAATGTTGATGTATTACAAAAAGAAAGCTGTTGTATAACTTTGAATTCAATTTCAAGTGAATGCAAACAAGATTTTGTCCAAAATCAAAAGACACCTTAAGATTTACTTGTTTCAACACTAGAAATACATAAATTCAAACCATATGACGAAAGCAAAAGCTCAATCAGCTATAAACAGCAAACAAACTAACTCTTAGGATCAAAACAACACTTATGACAGGTCTAGATCTAAGAGGCCACAGCAAGACTAGTTCACTTTCGTTATGGGAAACTACAAATGATGTAAGAAATACACAAAGAACAAATACAGTTTCTTTATACAACTGAGGCGGAAATGGAGGCAAAGAAAGGTGGTTTCAGGTAAGACTACTGACTGATAACAGGCTGCAAAACAATGATCAAAACAGGGCAACAGAAAGCAGAGAACCCCAGTTGCACAAGGCAAAACTGGATCAGCGCAGGTGTAACACTGTCAGTTTGACATTCAGCGCAGGTGGCCTTCACGGGACCTGCGTTGAAATGCAGACTGCCTTCACAACAGCTGCGCTGAAGGAGAAAGTCTCGTTTCTCCTGGGTTCTGGGCTGCAGATTGCTCAAAAATCAACTGTTTTTTGGCCAAATCAAAGCTATCAATCAGAGGTAAACTAAGGGATGATTCAAAGAGGATGAAGATCTATCACTAAGAGCTTTTCAGAGTCCTTGTGGATCAGCTCTTCAAATCATAAACATGCCCAGAAACTGAGCTAGAGTAACTGCCCTCTACTTTGCATTTGAAAGGTCTAAATGCAGTTCGATTCAGTACTCCCTGTGTTTATAAAATGAATAGCAAAAACACAAACAACCAACAAGATACGATCCCCAGTGGAGTCGCCAATTTATTGTTGGGAAAAGTATCCAATACAGAATGACCCTATCCCACTCTAAGGGTGACAGTACCTCAGCAACAATCAAAGCAAAGCTATCTAAGATTTCTTCTTTATGAGATGTAAGAGAGGGGAGAAAGGGATCCACTAACCGATGTCTTTCGCTAATGGTTGATCCAATCTTCTCTCTTTGCTGCTTGCTCCCAGCTCCTTGCTCTTTCACTGGCCCAGCTACACCAAGATCCTGCAAAATGACAAGGGAGAGAAACTACAAGAAGCATACATTCATAATTGATTCAAGGATTAGAATAAATCAAATACGCAAGTATAACAATACATCATTGGAACACATGCATATAGAAGAACCTCAAATGCTTTATTAATGGAAGAAGTAGAGTTCAGGGAGTGATACAACCATAAGAGGCCCAATCCAGCATCACCTCCCCAGCAGAAAGGAATCTCTATCTTCACCTCCTTCAAAGCAAATCACCCAATAGCTCTAACCTCAAACCAGCAGCACTTCTTTGCAAATACCAAATTCCAGCCTCTAGATCTCATAGGGTAGAGATCCTTATATAGAGTTTTGGAGAGAGCATGAGTCAGCTTGATGTGTGACTAGTGTCCTATCTAACTCCAGTTCTTCTTCAGTTATTGAGTCCACTTGGAGATCCTTGCTTCCACTTGGAGTTTTAGAACCTCTTACTCATCACTAGGCGAATTCCTTGATCCAAGTGTCATTTTGGAAGCTTCCTGGGCACTGACAGATTGAGGAATGAGACTTCCACTTGTCAAATCTCGCTCAGCGCAGGTAGCCTTTGCTGGAGTTGACATTCAACGCAGGTAGACCATGGAGCAGTTGACATTCAGCGCAGATGCTCAGTGGAGCAGTTGACATGATCCAGAATTGACTTGTTTTTGAGTGTTTTTCAGTGGAGAACTGATTTGAATTGCTGTGGTTTGCTGACCTTGTTCCTCTAGGGG
The DNA here is from genome assembly GCA_031772625.1 of Pinus tabuliformis. Lineage (NCBI taxonomy): Eukaryota > Viridiplantae > Streptophyta > Pinopsida > Pinales > Pinaceae > Pinus > Pinus tabuliformis. The sequence goes on from CM062818.1 coordinate 1,309,402,995, forward strand.
TAGGAACAACATGTTTAGGGACTTTGGATCCCTTAGGTTATGGACATTTCATGCTTCATGCTGTAAGGCACAAAAATGTCTATAACACCTTTACTTTCTAATAATACAAAACTTCTGGTTCATCTTCCCAAAATGTATATGTTCATGTATCATTTAGGTTGACATTCCTTGATCAGTTAAGTAGGTTGCTATTGGATTTTCTATTTGTTTTGGCATGCTTTGTTGTGTCTTGATCACTTGTGCAAGTGCACAAACACTGAGAGAAGCAGGAACAAGCCTGTGGCACAAGCGGTTCAGGGTCCTCAACAAAGGAAATCAGAATAGCATCAGAATAAGGTAGGCCATCTCCTTTGTTCATCTTTTCAATTGTAACTTAGGAAGATGTCTAGTTGATTGTCACTTCAGTTGCTAGACCCACTCATTGGGCTAGAGGGATCATCTCTGTCCGTAGAGAGGATTAACCTTGTCAACAAAATGGTGACTCCACTGGGGAGCCTATGATCATTTCCTTCCAATTCTTCACCTTGTATTTTGATGAGTTTGATCAACCATCCATTCCCAAACTTCATCGCTTGTCTGTAGCCAGTCTCACTTTTTGGTAAATGCTTGAAGGTTGTTAATTTGAGTTGTTCTTGAAGTTTTTGTGCTCTTTCTTTGTTTTTCTTGCCCATCGCATTTTTTCCCCTAACAGTCGCGATGATATCGCGGATTTTTTTATTATAGTAGCGATGATTGCTGCTTTTGTCTTAATAGGTGCGATGATAACAGAAGTTAAATAAATTTAAGGTTTGTCTTCTGATTTTCAGTTCTTTTTACCTTCTCCCAATGATTTACCAGTGTGTTTTTAGTTGACTCTTTTCTTGTCTCGTTACAATCGCCTCTTAACTTGGTTTAAGTGTGTTTGAAGTTTGATTAAGCCTTTTAGGGTTTCTATGTCTTCTAGGTCATCCTTCATCTACTCGTTAGTATTCTCATCATAGATCAGTTACCTGTGTTAAAGAATCTTTTGTGTGTTTGGGCGTCCTTTGCAAATCACTTTTGGTTCTTGTGTCTTAACTTGTTTTCATCAATGTCAGATTGAGTAGAAACTATGAAAGTCGCTTAAGTTCCCTTTGAAAAGCAATAGATTACAAATTGATTGACTCATTTGAATCGAAAGGAAGTGCTTTCTTTGAGTTTGTGTTTCGAAAAGCGAAAGTGAAAGTATTTATCTTTTCAATAGTTTTCGAAGCATTTTGTGTTGCATTCAAATCATTAATGTGAACGATATTTTCATGTTTTTTGGCTTGCTTGCATTCTCTTTCACTTTTTTGCACTAGATTACTTTGATTGCACTAAAGTGAAAAGGAAAAAATCGTCATTATATCTTAAGGTAGTTCACTTTAAGGTTTTTGTTTTGGTGTTCCATTTGCTTATAATATAAAAGATTAGATTTCATGTTTTGCATTTAGCATTTGGAAATTGTCATTGATGCACTTTTGCATTGGTTTGATGCACGATTTGGGTGATTTTCTTCCCTACATAGATAGCTTTCACTGAATGAAAGGATTTCATTTTGTCATCTAGTTGCATTTTAGGAACATGTAACATCGTTAAGGCTTTGAAATCGAAACTTAAGTCCATGATTAACTTTAAAATCTATCAATTAATCTAAGGAGCATTTGAAACATTGATGTTCATACTTAGTGGTCTAGGCTAGAGATGTGTTACGGCATCTATAAAACTTAGCAGCTGTCATTTGCTTTTGCATTAGATAATGGTAGCATGGACTTGTGCTCCCGGTACCATCGAGTATATAAAGGGAGAGCTTCATAGGTTGTAATCCTTTATCCATAGGAAGCCGAGTTTGCCGCCCTATAAACATGATACACCAAACACAACATTTGGGGAGATTGCCTACACGTACGCCAAGTCCTTGGTAAATTTATTTGCTAAGGGGTATATTGCAATTCACGGTTACTTGGTACTCCTTTTGCCTAGAGTTACCTAAGTGGTCATTTCGATCCTTTTTGACTCTTTAAATTTGAAAAGATCATCGAGAACTTATCCTTTCAAGCTCGCTAAACCATTGAAAGCGATTAGATTCACCTTTTCATCCTTTTCTCGACTCTTAAAAGATGAAAAGGAAAAGTTTTTGTTTCTAAAAATAACTGCCCATGATAAATGTGTGGAACCCAAGCAGTTGCTTCTTGGACCAATATTGAGTAATTCCTTGTTAATTTCAAGATTGTTAATAAAGCCCTTAACGAATCTCCTTTCCTTTTCTACACTTGAGAGGAAGTCATCATGGCTGAACCATTGAGTTCATCTCATAATGCCCCTTCATTATCTGATACTGAAGGGTATTCCAAAGGAGTTCATCCAAAGCCTCCTCAGTCACTTGAAGATCAAGGTTTTGAACTTGGGATTATTCCAAGTATCCAACCCTTATCTTCTCGTCCACCTCCATCGGATTCCTGGTCCCCTCAAGAGTATGATCCTGAGACCCCAGACAATCCTATTCTCACCCGTGAGAGTCCACAAAGGCTTTTTATTTATCCGTTGAATTCGTTATTCGATTATGTTGTGATATCTCCTCAGTGTCCTTACAGTCCTTACGACTGGCCTGGTATTCCTTTGGAGTTTTCTCCTCGCACATCTCGGGTTCCTTGTCACCAGTTGTTTCCATCTATGGAGTCAGAAGGTGAAATCCCACCTCTTCTCTAGGTCATTCTAAAGTTTCTGCTACCCATACTCCTCATATTGATGATGAGCAAGGGTATGAATTTCCTCCAGAAGGCTTTCCTTTTACAGGAAGAGTCCCATCTCTCAGCCTTCCTAAAACTAGTGGACCCATGTTTCCACCCGGTTATACAACCTTAGCTCAGTTAGTTTCGGGTACTGCTAGTGCTTTGTCATTGTATCAAAATCCCATTTGGTCTTCAAATGATATGCTTACATCTAGTTCGTTCATTCCAAACGCGACCTCTCGAACTTCTGTACAAACAATTGTCACATGAGTTCTCGTTCAACCTACGATTCCATCGCAACCTGTCTCGTTGTTTCAACCGACCCTTCTGGTGCAACCGACTATTTCAGGTTAGGTTTCAGTTAGTTCTTCTACCCCTTCGTCAAGTGGATAGAATGTGCCACCGCTTGGAGGGAAATATCTGAATACTCCTCTTGTGTAAGGTGAAACCAATGTGAGTGGATTACAAACTCACATGGTTGGAGTTAATCAACATTATTATGGTGGTATTACTAACCCTGTTGGTCCATCTAGATCAGGTAACATCCAATATCAACAACCTTATATGGCTCAGATTCCACTCCAACAAGATTATGTCCCATATGGTTCACAAGCCTTGGTTAATCTGTCTTAGATTCCTCAAGCGGGAGCTTATGTCTAGCCTAGTCAATCCTATTCCTGGTGGATATGGTCAGATTCAATTCGGGAATTACCAGTACCCACAGGGTATATCCCAAGGAATTGTCCAACAACCTTTGCAGCAACAAGGACAACCTTTGTAGCAGCAAGGGAAAACATTGCATCAACAAAGGCAACTATTACGACAGCAGAGGCAACCTTTGTCACAATCTCAGCAGCCTTTGCAGCAGCAAACTTAGTTTGATCAGTAATCTACTCAACCTTTGTACTCGCAAGGCCAACCTTTGCAGTAGCAAGGTCAACCTTTATAGCAACAAAGTCAAGATTTGCAGCAATAAGGTCAACCTTTGTAGCAATAAGCTTTATATGTGTATCAACAAGGTCAACCCTTGCAATCCCAACAACATTAGGGTCAATCTCTTCAAGTTCAAGGTCAACAACCTTACAACCCATATGTCACATACAATGCTTATCAATGACCTATGGTAGGTCAATATCAAACCTACCCTAAACAAAATCCACCTTATGGTCAGGGTAACCCTCAGTGGGGGAAAAATCAAATCCTGTATGGACAAAATCCTCCACTATGGGGGAAAAATCCTTACCACCAAGGTTGGAACCCGCATTTTGGGTCTCCTCAAAGACCATGTATGTTGTTCAACACACAATTTCCCTTCTTGGCTGCGTTGGAGCCGCTTGATGTCTCACGACTCACAAATTATCCTATTTTTCATTCGCCTTACTGGCCTTCGGTTCCAACTAAAATTCCAGGCGATTGCCCCAAAATCGAAGGAAATTCTAAAGAGGACCCACAAGCCCATGTGATCACAATCACTTATGGTGCTCTTCAAATTCATATGTTGACGATTCTATCCGTCTTCGCCTCTTTCAGAGAACCTTAACAAGTGCTACCACAAAATGGTATATCGAGTTGCCTCAAGCTACGTATGTTGACTTTAGCTCTCTAGCTATGGCCTTCCTCACCCACTTCCAAATGTCAGTTCAGCATAAAACTGAAACTCGTTTGATCACATCCCTTAAGCAGGATATCGCAACCCACATTTCCAATCATATCCATGAATGGAGACGTCGATGTCGCCTCATCAAATTCAAGACTGCTGATGAGTTGTTGATTGAATGGTTCACGAAATCATTCGTTAACAAGATTGCTAATGATATAGCTATGGGTGGATGTGTTACCGAAGAGCAATTTATTGCTCATGCTCAGAATCTAGACTTAGTCTATTTGCAATCTGGCATGTTGTATGAGATGTTGCCTGATGCTCCGAGACCATCTTCAGATCTGACAACATCAAAGTCTCCTGATGTACCACCTGTTGATGGTGTAATTGGTTCCATGCCTTAGACTTCTAGAAAATATTCCCAAAGCATAAATCTATTTCAAACACTGGTTCCAATAATCCTTCAAAAAATTCATCAAGTCTTGGTAAAATCTCTGAGGTACATGTTGTTCAGTCTATCGTAGCAGATAAGGCCTCTAAAGGTAAGAAAAATGAAAAGGGTAAAGCCAAAGTTGATGCCCCAAAACAGGATTCACCCAAATGATCTGTTGATGATGCATCTAAGAGGAAGCCCAAATATCCTTGCCTGATTTGTGAGGAAGATCATTACACCAAGGATTGTCCCCGATGTTCTGAATTTAACTGCTTGTTGAAAGGGACTCTGACTATTTTAAAAGAACCTTTTGCATTTTAGCAGACATAGTTGGTAGACCAACCACAATCCTCTGGTTCCCAATTTTTCATGATGCAAGGTTCGTCACCTATTTCGATTGCTACTCAAACAGAGGACTATCAAATCACGCATAAGTAGACGATGGAAAAAGAAGTCATCAAATCTATACCTTGTACCTCTACTCCGTCTAGTTCTGGTCCACTCCATATTGAGCACCATAACAGTGAGTCCGTAATCCAACCACCTCCCAAGGGTGTACTTCAAAAATCATCTTATAATCCAAATGTTAGAGCTACACAACACTACAGTGTTGTTGAGGATTTAGCTGAAGCACCTTCGACGATGTCTGCCTTGGAGGTTCTTCAAACCTGTCCAACGTAACGGAAGTCATTGTTGTCTGCTATAGGTTTTATTGATCATGCCGATTTGAGTTTGATTACCTTTGATCTTGAAAACCATGTTCCTCGTCTTCCTCATCAGATTGCTTTTCTAATACAGGTTCTTATTAGAGGAAAGATGATCCATCAGATTGTTATTGATGAAGGTGCTTCCACCTGCATCATTTTTGTTTTGTGTTGGAAGGCCATTGGATCTCCTTCTCTTAACTAGCCCCCGAACACCTTGGAGCCCTTTAATGTCAGAGGCTCACGTCCATATGGTATTCTCACGAACTTGTTGATTACATTGGAAGGAAAGACTTTTGAATTAGAAGTGGAAGTTGAAGCTGGACCCACGTTATGTTTTGTGTGGTTTCTTCTTTGTTCCGGGTGCTTCGTTTTCCTCACGAAGGAAAAATTGTCACCATCAACCAACTATCTTTCTTCTCTTCTAGTTCATCGAACGACAACGTCCCTAACGTGGGAAATACTGAGATTCCTTATGGGAGTGTGAGGGAAGGTCTCTTCAAAGACTCTACTTTAATGGGTACTTTTACTCTCCCACCTCCGAATGTTACTAAATCAATATGATCTCAGTTTATACAGATCCTTGGATTATTCCTACCCCAGATCAAATTGATTCATTTGAAGATTTTATGCCTTTGAGTCCATTGGAGCAAAATTATCAGGAAATTGTCTTTTGAAAATAGCAACAAGAAATGCTAAAAATAGAAATGCTATAAATAGCATTTCAGGTACCAGTGTTGAAAATAGCAACAAGGAATGATAAAATAGAAATGCTAAAAATAACATTGCAGGATATATTCCAATTTTAATTAGTCCTTGAATTAAAATTCGAATTTGGTCTCAGCAGCTGTTTGAAAAATAATTAATTAATTCATCTTGAGTTAATTAGTTGGAGAAAATCAAACATGAAGTCTTTGTGAAGACATGCAACAATTATCCCTTTGATTGAGGAAGTTATCCCTTAATTAATGAGATAAGGATGAGTTGTATTTGAGTTGTCAGTTAACTAAGTTAAGTCTAGTTAAATTAGTTCCAAACAATTTGTGGAACTAATTGTGAGTTTAGTCAGTTAATGCATGCATGCATGCAACTAGTGTTCTCCAGATAACTGAATATTCTCTCATAAATAACTCATGCATGTAAGTTCAAAAAAAGACCCAGTTGAGATTAAAGGAAGGGACAATGTACTATTAGTTGGAGGAATTTTTCTATAAAGGAAACTCATCCATGCAGAAGGAATTCAATCCTTCAGGATTGCACAGTTATTTCGTAGGTCAGTGTTGTGTGTGAGGTGAGATCACACAGGTTGCAGCTGGAGGACCCAGGAGAAACTACGCAAGGAAATAGGAGGCTTAGAGGACTGAAGGGAGGCATATGTGTTGTCTATTCTGTCTATAAGCAACAGTGAGGGATTGTATTGAGAGCTGGATAGCTTGTGAGCCAAAGCTTTATGTAGTCCTAAGATATTTCCACTTGTATGATAATACATATATCGGGGTTTTTAGCTGAGGCTTTCCCCAGAGTATTCTTCTATGTTTCATGTGTGATTGATTTCTTTTTCATCTGTTATATGTGTTCTGTTTGATCTTGCTCAAAATCAATTAAGCTTCCACAAGTTTGATTGTAGAAGTAGATTAAGTATTTTTCTTTAGAACATTGCATAATCAGTTTAATCTACAATGAGAATTTCTACATGGTATCGGAGATAGTTGATCTATAGAGAAATTTCTACATGGTATCAGAGCAAAGGTGACCAAAGAGGAGAAAAGTATACAAAGAAGGTCGAAGTTCGAAGTTTGAAGTTCTTGATTGTAGGTACAAAATTGATTTCTTATCACATCTCAAAGTTCACTAATGGCGGTCAATGGCTTGAGACTCGAGTATGACTTGGGTGGCAGCTCGAATTACATAGCATGGAAGGATCACATGGAAGCAGTATTAGAGGAAAATGGCTTGAAGGACTTCATTGATCAAGAAGTCCCCAAGCCAACAATAGCTAATGCCCAAGAATTGGTGAAATGGAAGAAATGTGTGGCAAAAGCGAGGAGGATTATTCTGGAGGGAGTTCAAGACCATATTGTCTCGAGTCTCCCTGGGAAGGAGACTCTATTTTCAATGTGGAAGACATTGAAGGATCTATATCAGGAAAAAACAACCAAAGGAAGCTGGAGCTGAAGGACAAGCTTCGAAAAATCAAGTGTGAAAAGGGCGAAACGATCTCTACATATCTAAACAAGCTCACCACCTGCAGGGATGAGCTTGGAAGTGTAGGAATCATGATTGTCGATGATGACATGGTGAGTCTTGCTCTCCTCGGTCTTCCTAAGAGCTGACATAACTACCAGGACTCAGTGAATGGAAGAGAGAAACTACCAGATTAGGAACGACTTTGGTCGGATCTGATGCAGGAGGAGATCAGGAGAAGCACCAAAGATGGTTCTTCATCCAAGGAGGATGAAGAAAATTGTACCTTAGCGAGAAAGGAAAAGAAAGGGAAGGAGAAGTATTCTCATCCCAAATTGAGTTCTTCTCATGGAGGGAAGAAGATTGACAAATCTAAAGTGCGATGCTTTAATTGTCATGAGGTGGGCCATTATGCAACTAATTGTCCATTGAAGAAATCCAAGAAGGGATCCAAGGAAGGATCTGAAGGTGAGGCATTGGCCTCTTAGTTCGATTTGGATTTTACCCTCATCGCATGCATGGTTTCATCGATGATGGGTTGTGGTTGGTTTCTTGACAGTGGAGCTTCATTCCACATGACTGGTGATAAGATTATGTTCAGTACCTTGGAGGAGAAAGACCTCAAGATACTCATAGAGATGGGTAATGATGAAAAATATAGTGTTTCAGGTGTGGGCACGGTTTCTTTTTAGAGGGAGCATGGAGCTCGCATTACCTTGACAGATGTGAAGTATGTGCCAGGACTGAAGAAGAACTTGGTATCGATCGTGATGCTGGAGGACAAAGGCTATGATGTAGTCTTTAGTAAGGGAAAGGTTTTCCTTAGACACATCACCACGAGGCAAGTGAAGCAAATTGGTTCACGAGTCAAGAACCTGTATGCTCTTGAGGTTCAAGATGCATGCAAAGCCTTGAGGAGCAAGCCAACTATTGGAGACTTGGTGGTTGAGAGGGAGAGTACATTACCTCTCTACATGCAGTGCTAGAAGAAGTCTCAGACAATTATGGAGGAGCCACAATTGGTGAAGCAACTTCAAGAGGTTGTGGAGTAGCCACAATTGGAGATGTTGAGAGGAGACTGAGTGGAGGCATCCACTCATGCAGAGACCTCTAGTAGGGGGAAATTTTGAGCCAAGTAAGTAGAGGGATCACATGCAACCATACCTCCAGGTGTGAGGTGGGGCGATGTGAAGTGATAGTCCCAAGAAGGTTGAAATAGGGGCATGATTCTTGAGGTACCCAGCCTCTTTGATTAGACCTTGCTACAAGATCCCCGACGAGGAGTAGCAGGACTGGCTGAGTGGGTAGAGACAGATGCGGATTTAGTGGCAGAGGAAGCTTCAGCATCAGAGGGTGTTTCTAGCCCAACAGGGAGGTCAGTTGGGAGATCAATTACTTATTTCTCAGTAACTGAGTTGCAGTGCAGCAGCAGGTAACACGATGCAACATGATGAGAGGAGGTGCAGTGCAGATGCAATGCTGGGAGAAAGGACCAGCAGTAGCACGGATGCAGTGGAAAGAATCAGTGTGATTGATGCAGTCAGAGATCAAAGTGACAAAGGCTAGAGTAGTCAGATACTGAAGGGCATAGAGGTGCAGAGTTTTCAGTTGAGAGAGGCAATAGTAGTCAGAGACTTTGATGACATAGGCATCATTTTGATTTAGGTTGGATATTTTTTTCTGGAGTTGCTGGAGCAACAACACTTGAGAGAAGTGTTGCATGCAGAACATTCCAAAGGTTTAGGATCGGGTTCGAGTTGAATGCCTTTCTTGTTGAGAGGGAGTGTTGAAAATAGCAACAAGAAATGCTAAAAATAGAAATGCTATAAATATCATTTCAGGTACCACTGTTGAAAATAGCAACAAGGAATGATAAAATAGAAATGCTAAAAATAACATTGCTATAAATAACATTTCAGGATATATTCGAATTTTAATTAGTCCCTGAATTAAAATTCGAATTTGGTCTCAGCAGCTATTTGAAAAATAATTAATTAATTCATTTTGAGTTAATTTGTTGGAGGAAATCAAACATGAAGATTCTGTGAAGACATGCAACAATTATCCCTTTGATTGAGGAAGTTATCTCTTAATTAAGGAGATAAGGATGAGTTGTATTTGAGTTGTACTTGGTTAGCTCAGTTAACTGAGTTAAGTCCAATTAAATTAGTTCCAAACAGTTTGTGGAACTAATTGTGAGTTTAGTCAGTTAATGCATGCAACTAGTGTTCTCCAGATAACTGAATATTCTCTCATAAATAACTCATGCATGTCAGTTCAGAAAAAGACCTAGTTGAGATTAAAGGAAGGGACAATGTACTATCAGTTGGAGGAATTTTCCTATAAATGAAACTCATCCATGCAGAAGCAATTCACTCCTTCAGGATTGCGCAGTTATTTCAGAGGTTAGTGTTGTGAGTGAGGTGAGATCACACAGGTTGCAGCTGGAGGACCTAGGAGAAACTACGCAAGGAAATAGGAGGCTTGGAGGACTAAAGGAAGGCATATGTGTTGTCTATTTTGTCTATGAGCAGCAGTGAGGGATTGTACTGAGAGCTGGATAGCTTGTGAGCTAAAGATTTGTGTAATCCTGAGATATTTCCACTTGTATGATAATACAAATATCGGGGTTTTTCGCTGAGGCTTTCCCCAGAGTATTCTTCTATGTTTCATGTGTGATTGATTTCTTCTTCATCTGTTATATGTGTTTTGTTTGATCTTGCTCAAAATTGATTAAGCTTTCGCAATTTTGATTGTAGAAGTAGATTAGTATTTTGCTTTAGAACATTGCATAATTAGTTTAATCTACAATGAGAATTTCTACATGGTATCGGAGCTAGCTGATCTATAGAGAAATTTCTACATTGTCTTAGCTTCGATGGCCACTTCAGAAAGTCATACTGTTTTTAGTTTGAACCTCGACACTTATGTGCCATCTCCTTGGCTTGGTTCTTGGGATTCTCCGGATCCTTTGAACATTCCCCACCGACGAGAGTATCATTGAGGTCATGTCTCTAGATGAAAATCATTGGAACGATCTCCATCATCGTTTTCATTTCTTCCCAGCCTCAGTGAGATGCCTTCGTGTCTTGAAGCGTTTGTTTCTCATTGCCCCACGCCTCCACTTCAAACACCTGTCCTAGTGCATGAAGTCCCGTTAGAAGGTAATATGGGAAACATCACGGCTACTATGCCTCTTGACATTTCCATTAAACCTAGAATTGTCTAGAACATTCATATTGGGCTTTCTTGTTCTCGATAGGAGATGAGGGTTTACATTCATCTTTTCAAATAATTTCGAGACATCTTCACATGGTCATACGAGGAAATGCTTGGTATTGATCCAACAATAGTGGTGCATGAAATACCGACTTATCCTAGTGCCAAGCCTATTCGCCAATGACTTCTCCCTATGCATCCTCGAAAGGCTACTGCTATTAAAGCAGAAGTGGGGAAGCTTTTAAAAGCATGTTTTATTTATCCCATCCCATTGACAGATTGGGTGTCTAACATTGTCCCTGTTGCTAAAAAGCAGGGCATGATTCGTGTTTGTGTTGATTACCACGATATCAATCGCGCATGTCCAAAAGAAAATTATCCCACTCCATTTATCGATCAGATCATTAATGAGTGTGCCGGGAGTGATATTTTCTCGTTCATGGATGGTTTTTTGGTTACAACCAAATCAACATTTCATAATATCTTATGCATTTCATAATATTCGACACATTGTTGAACCTTACCTTGATGAATTACTAGCCCATTCTGTTAAGCGTCATGACCATCCATATCACTTAAGATCCATGTTTCTGTGATGTCGACATTATAACATCCGTCTCAATCCGCACAAGTGCATTCTTTGGGTTGAATATGGTCGACTCTTAGGTTTTGTGGTGTCCCATGAATGTGTCTGGGTCAATCCTTTAAAAGTTGAGGCCATTGTCAACTTACACCCCCCTACCTCATTGCTACAATTGCAATGCCTACAAAGAAAGGCTAACTTTCTCCGTCGATTCGATCCTAATTACGCTGAACTCGCCAAGGTTTTTACTCGCTTACTTAAGAAGGGGATCCCTTTCATTTGGGATGAAGTTGCCTAAAAATCCTTCAATGCTTTGAAAGACATGATTATCAGTGCTTCTTTACTGCATCCCCCTGATTATCGATGTGATTATTTCTTGTACTTGGCAGCAACTGATACTACTATTGCTATGGTGTTAGTTCAGGATGACAACGATGGCAATGAGCACATGGTTTATTATTTAAGCCGAAATCTTTTTGATACTGAGTCTTAATATGCCCATGTCGAGAAGCTTACCTTGGAAGCAGTCCATGTTGTCCAAAGATTTCGACACTATATCCTTTTACGGAAAACCACAACGATTTCTGATTGCAACCTCATGACCTATATACTGACTTGTCAATTGCTGGGGGGAAAATACTCCAAATGGATCGTTATCCTGCAGGAGTTTAATTTGGAGTTTACTGTCGCCAAATCAAAGAAATCACTTGTTTTTGCTGAGTTAATATGTTCCATTCTATCTGCAAGCACTTCTACTGATTTCACTGAGAAAATTCCCAATGAAACTTTGTTTCTGATCAACACTCTCGACCCGTAGTATGGAGATATTATTGTTTATCTTCAAACCCAAACCTTCCAATCTGAGTTGTATTGATCCGACCGGTGTCACATCCGGCATCAGTCCCAACCCTATAGGATCCTTGGTGATACATTGTATCAAGTCAGTGTGGAATCTATTCTTTGCAGGTGTCTCACCCTAGAAGAGGCTGAATGGGTCTTGAATGATTGCCACTTTGGTGCTTGTGGTGGTCATATATCTAGCTATGCCACTGCTCAGAAAATTCTCTGCGCCAATTATTTCTGGCCTTCTATCTTCAAATATTTTATTCTAGTTATTCAAAATTGCCATGAATGCTAGATTTTCAACCGCAACAGTGTGCCCCGCCTGCACCCTTACACCCAGTAGATGGTCATCGAAGCTCAAAAGAAACATGTCAAAGCTCATTTTGACCAAACAGTTTCTCCCCGCACTTTTGCGGAAGGTGACTCGATCCTTCTTTATGATCAAGACAATGATAAATTGGGAGCAGGAAAGTTCGAACCCATGTGGCATGGGCCCTACATCGTTAAGCGTGTCTTACAAAAAGGTGCCTACGAGCTATGTGATTGTGAGGGAAATGCATTGTCACATCCTTGCAATGGGTTGTATATGAAGAAGTATTATGTGTGAAATTCGTGTGATGACTTTTGTACATTAGTGTGTTGATTCATTAGTGTGCGTTTTGAGTTTTGGTGTGTTTGTTTGCTTTGCAGACATGTGTTTTTCTGCTTATCTTGTGTTCCACTTGGTTTGTAGATGTGATCAAGCCATTATGTTGGTTTTGCTGATGGTGCTTATCGTAGCACACAGAACCTATCTTCCACAGCATGGGTACTCTATGCCCCTGATGGCAAGCTGATTAACTTACAAGGTATATGCCTTGGTCGAACAACTAACAATATTGTTGAATACAATGCAGTCATTGAACTCTTGTCAAAAGCAATTTCTCTTGGCATTAGGGATTTAGTTGTCAAGTTGGATTCACAGCTCATTGTGTTACAATTAAACAATCATTACTCAATGAGAAATCCACAAATATTGCGTATGCATCTACGTTCTAGATTACTGGAAAGAAATTTTTATTTCATCACATATCAACATCTTCCATGTAATTTATATACATTAATGGATGAATTAGCAAATTTTGTTCTTGATAGGAATTTGCATCATTTATAAAACTAATCATATTATGAACACATAAGTAGAAAATAAAACATGCATATATATCTATCATATATATATATATATATATATATATATATATATATATATATATATATATATATATATATATATATATATATATATATATATATATATATCTATATATATATATATATATATATATATATATATATATATATATATATATATATATATATATATATATATATATGCATCTTTTAGAGTGTTTACATCAAGATATAAAAAAAATAGAGTGTTCTAGGACACTTGGCTTTCAAAGCCTACAAAATGTGTAAAAGAGCTAGAAAGGCTATTAGCCTGCACAGTGCTCATGATAGCACGAGACCGCTCTAATCACTCAGCCTAACAACTGATGCAATCTTGCAGATACTCCCACTGTGTGTCTCTTCCAATGCAGTGGAACCTCATAAATAGTGGCATACTCTGGTATTCCTTGAGTTATCGCCTCCAAGTTGCGCTCCATCTCAGCTAAGGGGTCTGCCCCTTCTTCATAGTCTGCGCCCAATATTTGATGACTAGCTCGCCATTCTATTGGCAACATGCCAGGTGGTCTCTTTGGTCCCACATCTGCACATTTATCACAAGTTTAATCTCAGTTTACACTTTTACAAAAAATCATAAAACTTGAAAAAATCCAAAAAACGAGTTTTTACCTGCATTGGTCCACTGTTCTCCTAGTGGAAAAGGTAGATTTGAATCCCACCTAAAATCCATGCCAGCATAAGCATAGTCGTCTACCATGAGTAGTTGCAGTTCTAGCCAAGTGAAAAATTGTGGTGGGTAATGCATATGCTGACCTGTTCCTCCTCGAGGCATGAGTTGACTCCATCTCATTAGTCTCGGATCTCGAGGGGCAGGATTTGGTACCTCTGCCCATTGATACCAGAATAAGGGAACTTTCTCTAAAAAGAAGGTCACCAATATCGAATAGAACTGGAATTGCTTCAGGTGTCCATGCTTCCCCTTGGTCAACTGTATTTTCATATTCACCAGAAGGCTTCCACACTTGTTAAATATGGTGGGGGTCAAACACGCAATAGCATACTGGAACTGGGATTTCGAAGCCTCATGCAAGGTTTGCGTGCCAGATACATGTGCCATAGTGAACAAGATCTTTCTCAAGAGAAGGTAGTTGGTGATTGTTGCTATCTTCACCTTCCCTCCATTGCTCATTTCGGCACCTGGACAATGCCTCTGGACTAGAGTTCTTGTAATTTGACCTCCTGGGCGAGATACAAAGAGTTGGATCGCTTCTCCTCTTCGGGGCAATCCCTTGATGAAGTAAATATCCACCTCCTCAAGTTCTAGTTCCTGGCCTTTTATGATGAAGATCTCTCAATCTACATCCCAAAGACTGATCAAGTAGGGTAGCAATTCCATCTGGGCCCTTAACCTTGTGGTCCTGAAGAACTTTAGCAACCCAAAGTTCCTTAAAGCATTGATCCTTCAGGATCTTGAGCTACTTGGTGGTCTTTTTCCCCATGGCCTCTTTCTTTCCATTCGAAAACCATGATCTCCAACAAAACATCATTTAACACCAATTAATGATTTTTCATGGATTAAAATCAAATATTTTTGCTTCAAAAGAAGGGTTTTTCTTCCAAAAACTCTGTCTCGGTGCCATCGCGCCTATTTTTACAAACAGAGTGATATCATTGCATGAGAATTTTGGCTCAAATGCGATCATCGCAGGTTCGATGACCATACCCGTGATGATAGCCGGTGCCCTAAAAATTGAAAATCCTCCTTTATAGCACATAAATTACCGTTAAACATGCATAAAAAGGTGATAAAATGCAAGAGCAGGGATGGGCCTCTTACCTATTGCAAATGGTTCATGAAATGGCACTCTGGATCTCCCATAACGACCACTTGAAAATCGAGAAAATTATGGCACAAATGCACTTTCAGAGCTTACTATGGTAAAATGGTAAAAAATAAATTTACTTTTGGTACTTATAAGTTTTGCAAGTCATTTTTGTCAATATTTTATTGTTATTTCTCGATATCAATGATGGGTGCATTTCTTTGTGCAGTTACAGGTATCTTCAGGTGAACAGTGATCATTATTGACTGGTTCTCATGAGTTTTGTTTTATCTCTTTTTCAGACTCATTAAATAAACGAAAAAGGAACCCCCCCGGAGTCATCTTTGAGCTCTTTTTTGACTGTTGAAAACTAAAAAGATTTCCGAGTACTTGTTGTTTTGAACTCATCAAAATAAATGAATTGAAGTCACCTCATTATACGTTTACCCCTTTTTCGGGCTTAGATTGAATACTTACGAAAAAGGTACACCTTGATCAACATGGTTAAGAGGTTCTCTCGGATATTGTTTTCTACCTTTTCAGATTCGAGGGACAAATTACGAAAAGGGACATGATGGAGTTTTCTTTTTCGTCTCTTTTTAAAACTCTATAAATATGAAAAAGATACTGATTTATTCTTACATCAGACTCATTAAAATTTTATGATGAAAGACTCATCACCATGATGAGACTGAGATTCTCCTTCTAGGGCTCGTAAAACTTACTAGGATGGATGCATTCGAAGAATGAACTTACGTGACAAGCATATGTTATCCCCTTCAAGCTTGTGATACAAATAATTGGGGTACCCGCTAGAAATAACAGGGAAAAATGAAGATGAAACATCCTTTATATAGGCAACATGTCACTCTTGGACATGAAACTCTTCTGCTCTCGTGTTTGGTTTGGGATATCCTCACTCAGTCACTTGTCCTTCCGGGTTTGGGTGATCCACTTTTTCCTCTCATTTGACTATTCCATTTTGTCATCATGACCTTTAGTCCTATGTTGAGTCAGATTCTACCACACTCCGGAGTCATGTCGCCAGTGTTCAAGAGAAGTCCAATCTGCAGTTATTTACCTATACAGTATTTGAGTCATTGTTAGAGTCTTGAAAATTATTCCACTTTATTCCTTGTTTCATGTCGATGATGGGGGATTCATCATTTCCCTCCTTTGACGGGTCACTTCCTGTCGAATTGATTTGAATTGAAATAGGAACAAAAAAAATGATAGATATAACCATAAATACAGAGATACAACAGAAATAATACTTCATTTCATTAATGTAAAATACTGAAATATGCTTACAAACAGAAATGGAAATAAACTAGCTCGGGCGATGGTAGCTTATTTGTAAGAAGAGATGTGGCGGCTACATGCCTCTGAATAGTGTTAAAATGAGGCTCGAAGGCCTATTTATTGTTGAGAAACAATGGAAAACCCTAAATATCCAAAAACCTAACCCTAGGAGATGAACCGCCAAACTATGGGCCCCATTTGGGTAAATTGGTACATTAACTTCCCGGGGTCGTAACTTTGGCATATGATCTCCGTTTGACGCGCACAATACCTCGTTAGAAATATCTATCCGAGGACTACAACATTTGAATGAGAAACATGGGTATATGACCCATTTTTCTCCTTGTTTTCCCAAAAACGTTGTTTAGGGCCTCAAAATGGCTCCGGAAGCTCAGGACCCGAAAAACTGCCAAAAATAGTAAATTGTGCTACAATTAAGGAAAATGAAAGAGACAACTATGGGGGTCCAAGTGGGATTGGTGGGTGGCCACCAAAATCCAATTGGATCATGAATTCAGCTCATTATCTAGGAAGATGACTTAGAAACTCCCTTTCAGTACCTTAGAGCTTGCATTCCTTAATGACTAGTTATTCACATCCGACGACAGGTCTTCATCATTAGATTTTGATCAGGTGATTCCACAAGTGTTCGACTTCAGCTTCATTATCACATTCAAAGATTGTACTATTGTACCTTGAGAGCCATTGTCATTATTGGTGGTTTCTCTTGTACCTATGAACGGTCCACATCATTGGCTGGTAATCAGGTGGTTTTCTAGCATGTTCGACTTTAACACATTCATTCTTATGTTGGAATTCATACTTTGATTGGGTCGGGATGGAGTGCAAGACCCTAGGTCTTGTCTAATATGAATTAGGTTACATGGATTTATATGTTGTTCATGCTTGTACACATGTTTCTGCTATACGAATGGTTGTGACCATACCGTGGGACTTTATATTTGTGATGATCCTTGTTATTTGGATGGCTACACCCATACCATGGATCTTTTCATATAGTCTTCATCATCCGGATGGCTGTGCCCATGCCGTAGATTCATGTCTTGATCTTAGATATGTATATGTATATGCATCCTTGATTTGTAGGTCTCCTAACAGTGCGTGTCCTCGTCCTTGCAAAAACTCGTAAAGCATCTTAGTCATCACTCCTCATTTTGCCTTCATGCTTTAGGGGGTATCTGTTACAAATTATTTTGTCACACCTCCTGCACTTCCCTGTGACATAACCCGAGGTGTCCAAAACATTACCATTATGCAGTGTACTCATTCATGTATACAACTCAGATTCCTCCTAAGACTTTGATTGGAAAATGCCTTGAGCTTTCCCTGAAGATATAACTCTTAAAACCCTAAAATGAGAATTATCGCTCTTATAAGACTTAAAACAACGATGGTCGCCTGTTACACTGTACTTGACCAGTGATGGAATCACTCTATTCCCTTGCATACCTGCGATGATCCAAAAGAGGTAATTTTCCCAAAGAGGATGAGAAGCTTCGTGATATAGAAGCTTCCAGAGCGATGAGCTGGAGGTTGCTTGGCATAGATGAGGTAGAATCCTCCCAACTTGGCCTCTTGGTCTTCCCATATGAGATACCTCCTTGAGATGAGGGCATAATCCTATCTTTGGAGAGGTCCTAACTCCCTTTCCCAGCCTATAAATTCATCCTCTCCCATTCCCAAATGGTTGGTTTATGTCTATTTGCACCCTTATGCTAAGATTGTGCATAGAGGCTATTCATTTGACTTAGAGAAGGAGTGCTTGGAGAGTTCTTGGTTTGGACTTGGATTGCCACTTAAGGAGAGCCTATCAACATCAAGGCTTTGGTTGTAATATTCCCTTTAATTTCTAATAATACACAACTACTGGTTCATCTTCCCAAAATGTATATGTTCATGTATCATTTAGCTTGACATTCCTTGATCAGTCAAGTAGGTTGCTATTGGATTTTATATTTGTTTTGGCATGCCTTGTTGTGTCTTGATCACTTGCGTAGGTGCATAAACACTGAGAGAAGCAGGAACAAGCCTGTGACACAAGTGGTTCAAGGTCCTCAACAAAAGAAATCGGAATAGCATCAGAACAAGGTAGGCCACCTCCTTCGTTCTTCTTTTCAATTGTAACCTAGGAAGATGTCTAGTTGATTGTCACTTCAGTTGCTAGACCCACTCATTGGGCTAGATGGATCGTGTTTGTCCACAGAGAGGATTAATCTTGTCAACTGTGGTTTCTCAAATCTTTACAACCTGAAATTTCTAAGGATGTATCTTTCTTCGGTGTATTCACCGAAGAACAGGCTATTTTTAGAGCCCAGCAGCTAGAACTTATATATTCTCAATATGGGGTTCTTCAGAATTTCTTTCCTAATGCTCCTAGATCTAAGGTTGACCTAGCCAAGCCAAATCTAGGTCCCCATGCCAACAGGCTAGTCGGATCAATTTATCATAGCACAACTAACCTACTAAATCAATTGCAGCAGTTGTCTTCACAAACTGCTTATTCTATGTATGCATCGCCATTAGTGCCCATGCCTTCTCAACCTTCATCTATAAGTTCCGTTCAAACTTATAACTCCAAAGGAAACCAACAATCCAATGGGAAGAAGAAAGGATCTGGTAGGACAAAGAATCAGGATGTGAAGGGTAATGCAAATAAGCCCAACAATGATGCTGTGGGGGGTAAAAAAGAGTCTAAGAAGAAAGTAAAGTTTCCATGCAAGTTATGCAATGGTGACCATTTGACTCATCTTTTCATTAAGATTCAAGATGCTCAGCACCTGTTGGTTCAACAAGGGTCTTCTAGCTCCTAGGCTATGCTAATTAACCTTTTCCCCAAGGGAAACAATTGTTTGCTGGTGCGAATCCTAGTACTGGTACCCCCATCGGGGGCAACCAGGAAGGGGAAAATACATCAAATGTTTATATCATGAGTTCACATATTGATGTTGCTACACGGTCACGTGATTATGGTGAATTAGAATCGTCTAACGCTAAGACTACTCCTGATGTTTCAGAGCCACTCCATAACGAGAGGCCCGTAGTTGAGTCTATACCTCAGATGTCGAAAGGCTTCACAAAATATTCGATAATTAACCCCAATGCCAAGGCAGCTTAGAAATACTCTATTGTAGAAGATCTGGCTCAGAGTCCTTGTGCCATGTCAGCGTTAGAGGTACTCCAGTCGTGCCTAGCACAAGGGAGTGCATTATTCACTGCAATCGGAGCAGTTGATTCAAAAAAATCTCTTGTTCTTAAATTCGACATGTCGAACATCAAGAAGAGACTCCCACATCATATGGCTTTTCAAATCAAGTCTACATACCGAAAGACCAATATATTTCGAGTCGTAGATGATGAGGGAGCTTCCACATGTGTAATGTATATATCATGTTGGAAGGACATTGGATCACCTTAAGTTTTTCCTTCACCTACTCTATTAACAACATTTGATGGTCATTCTCATAGACCGCATGGGATTATTCCAACCTTTCCTGTCTGTGTTGGGGGTAAGGTGGTAAATATTGAAGTAGAAATAGTTGATGCAAATTTGGATTACAATCTCCTTTTAGGTAGAAATTGGATTTACGAGATGGATGCTATTGTACCATTGTTATTCCGCATCTTCTGTTTTCCTCATGAAGGGAGAATTGTAATGGTTGATCAGATGGATTATTCTCTGGGTGATTCCAATGCATCTTCTGAATCTAATGTTCTGTTAGTGAACAATCTGAAACAACGTAGAGAATCTAGGAGTTGGAATGTACTCTTCCTTAATGGGTACCTTTGACTTTCCTGCTCCTATTGCTAGAATTAATGCTATCTCATTCTCCAAGGCACCTTCTCGAAGAGAGTTCTGTAGAACTCATTATTTTTCAGATCCTTGGTCCATGCCCTCTTCTACCACCACATTAGATGAGGGGTAGGTGGGTGGAATGGAATTTCCTAAGTCTGCAACTCAAATTGCTTATCAGTCTATAGTTAACACTACAGACAACGAACCTACTCCTTTTTCACCAGAGGAGATGGATGGGGATGTGGCTCCGAACTGGACTCTAGATTCAACTTCTGTAATGGATTGCTTAGATACTATTTTTCCATCCCAGGAAGCAATTCTAGAAGCAACGAAAGGTGTTGAGAGACTGTGGGATGATTTGCATCATCGAGCATATTTCCTCCCTAATTTGTGAGAGGTAGAATCAAGCTTGTCCAATCCTTCATCTACTAGTGATGTTCACACAGTTTTAAATCCTTTGGCTCCAACATAGTTTTCCACCGAGACTAACATATCTGTTATTTCATAAATTGTTCCAGTGAACATCTCTAGGAATCCCAATGTTATCAAAAATGTCTTCATTGGAGATGATTGTTCCCTTGAAGAAATTCAAACTTATGCTGATCTCTTTAAAGAGTTTTGAGATGTGTTCACTTGGTCTTATGAGGAAATGTGTGGGATAGATCCATCTATAGTCCAGGATGAAATCAAGACATATGAAAATGAAAAACCTATTCGCGAGAAGCTTCGATTGGTGAACCCTAGAAAAGAAACAACTATCAAATTTGAGGTTGAAAAGTTGCTTAAGGTGGGTTTCATATACCTCATTCCTTTAACTGAGTGGGTCTCGAATCCAGTCCCAGTAGAGTCACCAATTTTGTTACGGGTAAATTCACCCTAGGGTCTTGGGTTGAGATCCCCAACAGAGCGAAGGGCTTACAACATAAAGAGACATGCAAACAGGCAGTCCTAATACTTAAACTACTGAAGTAGGAAGAAGAGGTATTACCGGGAGGTCCTATGTTTGAGGTTGTTCCTATAGGGTCCAAAACCTCTACTTCTTCCAATGATTTAGAACTTGCAACTCATTCAAGCAAAGCATATACAACAACAGTAATAGAAAGCATGTTCATGATATAGGTGTTAGGTCATATAAGCATGTAAGCAAATAAGAATTAACATAATATTTCATAAGCAAATCATAACATAGATTAATGCATTAAGAACTTAAATATCAAGAACAAAACAACACCTCTTTATTGATGTAAACTGAAGAAAGTACATAAGAATTACAACCTGAGTCGTCCGCCGGCTCCAAGCGAAACTGTCCTCCAGATCCATCTTGCCCGGGCCTCAGCAATCCTCCTCCATAGGTATACACAAGGATGTCATAAAGGGATGAAGGACATCTCAAGAAGGAAACAAAGGTTTCCTATGACTTGGGAGTGCAGAAGGCATAGGGATTTATTTAGACTTGATCAGGGATGTAATCAACTATAATATCAATATCTAATCTTTTCTTCTCCTTTAGGGCTTCCCATGGAGGTCTATTTATACTTCTCCAAACTAGTTTTTTAGTTGGGAAACAGTTTTTCCATAGGCTACAGTAGGTGAGTAACAGGTCAAAACCATAAACTCTGCTCGAATTTAAGGATATTATACATATTTTTAATGTTTTAACACATATACACATGTTAAGTATAGAATGACCCGTGTGTACACGCTTTATACATGGAAAAACAACGTATGGGATTTAAAACATTGTTTTTTAGAATTTAGACCAAGTTTGGAAGGGAAGGGTTTCCCTAGGCCATAACACATAGCATCAAATCTACCAAGGGCGGTAAATGGTGCTATAACAGGAAGACTGGTAGAAATTTGTTGCATGATTTTCAAAGCGCCATGATGCAAGTGACCCAACCGCCTGTGCCACAACTCACCGATGTCTCGGTTCTGCACCCTCTTACTTTCATGCTCAAGGCATCACAATCTTCTACCTCCAACTTGTAGAGATTCTTCACCCAAACTTCTATCCTCTTTACTTGTCCCGTGGCTATGTGACGAAGTAACGCCTTTCCCTTACTAAAGATCACATCATAGCCTGTATCCTCCAACATGGTAACAGATACCAAGTTCTTCTTCAAACCAGGAACATATATAACATCTCACAAAGTGAGGGGAGCACCTGAGTCCCTTTTATAAGTAACTATACCAAGACCAGTAGCACTATACCTCCCATCGTCACCAATATCAACATGCATATAGAGATCATTCTCCTCCAAGTTATTGAAGAGCTCTTAGTTACCCGTCATGTGGAAAGAAGCTCCATTGTCCATGTACCATACACTACCCATCATCAATGACACCATACATCCGATGAGGGTAAATTTTAGTTTGAATTGTGAGGCAAGAGCCTCACCTCCTGCTGCTCCTCATGAGGGCTTCTTACTGGCCTTCTTGAGCGGGCACTTTGTGGCAAAATGTCCGAGCTCGTGACAATGAAAACACTTGACTTTTGACATGTCCTTATTCTTGCCTCCATGACAAGAATCCGATTTGCAATGGGATGCCTTCCCCTTCCCTTTCTTTGCCTTACCCGCTAAGTCACAATTTTCCTCATCATCAGTCCTTGATGAGGATACATTTATGGTATTCCTATGAATCTCTTCCTGTACCAAATTGGACAACAACCATTCCCAACCTGGTAGCTTCTCCCTCCCATTGACAAAGTCTTGATAACTATGCCAAATCTTGGGAAGTCTTAGAAGAGCTAGTCTCATCGTATTTCCTCAGCAATAGTAATCCCAACACTTCGAAGCACATCCCGACAATGGGTGAACTTGGTCAAGTACTTTAGAATATGGTCAACCTTCTCCATCTTGATATTTCTAAGTTTGTCTTGCAGTGCCAATTTCCTATGGTCAATTCTATTTTGAAACAGGTCTATTAATGCCTTCCACATTGAGTATGGAGTATTTTTGCCATGGATGTAGGTTTTAACCCCGTACAGAAATTACCTACATACGAATTATAAAACACATAAAATAAACTATGCGAGAGCATAACACATAAAACACATATACACAGAGATTTTCCCTTGGATCCCAAAACCGGGACTACCAGCTTGATTTTTCATTATATTCCTTTCAATGTTACAATACATATTTATACATGCTGAAGCATCCAATATCATGGACCGAAAAACCATTGCGTCCAAAACCATGGACCGAAAACCATAGGTAGGTTCGCCCAACCTAATATATGGTCCAAAATTTTTTTTCCTGGGGCGCTGCCCCAGACCCCGTAGAGGGGGGCTACCCGGCCCCCTCAAACCCCTCAAACATGGGGGGCTACCGCCCCTCGTGACCCCCCCACTGTACAATTGGCGCAATGAAGGGGGGGCTTTGCCCCCCCTCTAACCCCTCGGTTCACTACGTAGGTCAGTCATGGAAAGAATATAACACAACCCAACATTCCCCCACTTGTTGTTTTCTTTCCACAGGGGGCCACAGGAGAGCTTAGTCATTTTTTCAGCCTTGAAATGCCCATTGTTTCTCTACACCAAGAGAACTTCTCAGAGCTCACAGATTTTGTCAATGCATCTACAATATTCTTCAAAGTGTCCACCTTTACCAACAACACCTTTTTGTCTTCTATCATATCCCTCACAAAGTGATACTGAACATCAATGTGCTTTGTCTTTGAATGATAAGCAGGGTTCTTTGCCAAGAAAATTGCACTTTGGTTGTCACAGTCTATTAGTATAGCTCCCTGTACTAACCCCATACTTGAACACAATCTCTGCAACCAAACTGTTTCCTTGCTTGCATGAGTGGCTACCATGTATTCTGCCTCTGTAGTTGATAGTGCCACTACAAATTGTTTCTTACTCATCCAACTGACTGCTCCTCCAAATAGGTTAAACACATACCCACTTGTAGATCTTCTCTGATCCAAATCTCCAGCCCAATCTGCATCAACAAAGCCATGGATATCCAAAACTCTATCCAATCCTATTCTTCCTTGGTAACACAAACCATAATCACTAGTGCCACGCAAATACCTGAAAACCCTTCCCTGGTTTTGACATAAACCTGCTCAATACTCCCACTGCATGTGCAATGTCTGGTCTAGTACAGACCATTGCATACATTAGGCTACTGACTGCACTTGCATATGGAACACGGGACATATCCTCTTCCTCTTCTTGTGTCTTGGGACACTATTCAGTATATAGCTTTACACCTACAGGAATAGGAACCTTCACCGGTTTACTATCCTACATATTAAACCTCTGCAATATTGTCTCGACATACTTCCTCTGGTTTAACTAGAGCTTCCTCTTTGCCCGATCTCTTTTAATTTCCATGCCCAAAATATAGTTTGTGTTATAGCCTAAATCTACCTCAGGCTTAAAGAAGGCAGGTCTAGGGTAACATCAAACCACGCTTAACCTAGTAGCTAGCCCTACCAGGTCGGGAGACGGCTCTCTCCTTGTCAATCTCAAAGAAAATATCACAAGTAAGGCTTGAGATGACTAATAAGAATACTAATTTTAGGCTAGGTATATGTTCAGAGGATTTTGATGGTTGGTTGCTAGATCAGATGAGGAAGGCAGCTTTGGGTCTGGGAAATCAACTCAGATTTGCAGAGGTTTCTGTGGGGTGAGGTAGGCAAGTGTTTTAGCACTTTGAATTGGGTGTGATGGTGAGTCTAAAGACTGGTGAGGAGTTGGAGAGGGCATGCAAGTTTCATGAGCCCTCTTCACACAACAGAAAACATTTAAAACTAAATAAACCCCAAGGCAGAGCACTGAACATCAATGAATTCCACCCTTTAATCTTGATTCATTTAGTTATGCAGAAAAAGAGAGATTATGGTACATATAAACATAAGATAAACTGAATAACAGAGGAGAAAACAATTCTAATTCACATTAGCATAAGAATCCCACAAAATGCTGCAAAACCCTGGTTTATTTCCTTGCCAAACTGCAGAAGTGATGTACAAAGTAGCTCAATGCATCCACAAGAGTCCAACCTTGACAAATGACTAATAAAGTACAAGATATAGAAATCAAACCACCTATGCTAGCCATCAGGGGTCGAATCCATGAGTCAAGGAGCTATTTCAACAAGATCTAAACTAGAAACTAAAAAATAGGCAGTGGAACAACTTGCCTCTAAAACTATGGAAATTGATTCATTCAACTCAAAACCACCTATAACTGATGTATCTACCTCCTTAAGTAATTTTTCATCATTTTTACATCATAGCACATCAAGTTACATCATGAATTTTACTATGAGATAAGAAAAAGTCAAACTGGTAGAAAACTAGGCGAAATTCTGAGTTTTTGAGCAAAATTGGCAAAATTTTGCCTGATGCGCAATGCCACTTCAAATATGAGTTTGAAGGCCTTCCACTTCACCAAATTAGGTCTAAGATGGCGTGTTGGAAATCTCTACCTCTCTACTTTCTAAGACAACTGAAATTTTTGGATTTGGAGTCCATTTTCCCCTTCAAAAATTACTTCTCCCAGGATTTCTTTCTGTGGGTCCAAAAAGTGGTAGAAAGGGCATTTTTTTAGGTGTTTTTTGCCCTTTAGGTGACCCAGATCTCCTCCAAATTTCATGAAAATTTTTGGGTTTCAGTATTTTTCCATAAGGAATCCAAAAATGCAAGCCATTTTGCAAAATTCCAAGCTAGCTCAATGCGCAGCGCCGGTGGCGCTGTGCATCAGATGAAAATTCCCGTGTTTTGCATTTAAAAATTGTGAAATGACAAAAATGGCTCAAAATTGCTTCAAATTTGGCAAGAGGCAAGCTTACTAATTGCTTTGCTGAGCCAAGGAAGCTTCAGCCAAAATTTTAAGTTTATCTTGCTCCTTTTTGGCTTCTAAGGCTCTCTTTAACTTAGCTTTTAGGCTTCTTATCCTTGTCTTGCAAATTTTATTCCGGGCCAAGTAGTGATAAACCATGTGGTGCAACATGTTCTTCTCCTTGTTAGCCTTATCAAGTAGCTTCTTAAGGTGGATATTCACTCTTTCCAACCATGATTCTTGGTCAGCCTCTATTTCTTGTTCTAGTGATGTCATCTTGATTTTCCTTCTTTTTGCCACTTGTCGGTTTTCCCTAATGGTTTGCAGCTCCATGATTGTTTTTTTTTCCTCCAATTGCTTGTTCTCTTGCTCAAGGAAGTTAATGGTCCACTTAGCCCTCTTAAGGTCAAGTGGTAAGGCTTGGATCTCAGCTTCTTTCTCTTTAATGACCACATCCTTGAGTCTTGAGCTTTGGGAGCCCAAATCAGTGTCATCTTCCTCAATCAAAACAAAATCCCTGTCTTTCCCTTCAGAAGGCCCTTCATCATGCAATGGTTGCTTTCCTTTGTCCTGTACCTGTTCTGCTAAAGAAGAAGGCAAAGCCCCTTTCACCCCAAGTGAAGATAGCATTTGCCTGTGACCTGGTGAAGGAAACGAGACCCCTTCCACCCCTGGTGGAGATAATACACATTTGGCAGCTGCAAAAAGTCTTCTTGTGCCTTTTTCATAAGTTATAAACACAAGAATGTGAGCCTCTTCAGTTTTTCTTTTAGGCTCTTTTTGTTGCCCAGAAGGTTCACCTTCCTCTTAAGGATCTGCAAAAATTTGAGGCTCCTTGAAGATTTCATGGGCAATGAAGGTTTCCCATGGCACTCCCAACTAAGTGAGCTGATGCACAACCATAATCTTGATGACATCAAAGTAATAAATGCTATTGAGCTGCTGTGGTATGGTTTTCTCTTTGCAATCATAGTCATCCTCTCTATGTTTTTGCAAATGAAATATGGAATACTCATCATTCTAACCCTGGTGAAATGCATAAGTAATCTGATATGATAGGCATAGAGTCTGAAGAACCTACCCTCACATGTGAAATATTTGATGATGAGTTTCATAAGTGGAACATACTGTTCCTCCAAGAACTTGAAAGGAAACACCCTGCTCAATTTACCATGATATTTGACCTTAATATATGGTTCATAATGCTGTTTGCTGATATTCTGCCTTTTGTTCCACCTTTCCCCTACATCTGGCATTCTAGTTGCTTCTGCAATAATGGCTGGTGAAAGAGTGAAATTGATGCCAGCAAGGTGTACCATATTGTTCTCCATATTTATGACAAATTGCCTTGCTAATCCATGATGATACTTAACCCTCTCAACCATCTCACAAAACTCAAAGCAAGATTGGTATCTGAAACAAGTGGTAGCAAGGGGGCAAGCAAGGAGTTCAACAATGTTCCTCTCTAATAATTTTCCCACCCTTGTGAGGTCTCCTAGGCTGTACATTTCTTTCTCTTGAACTGTCACTTAGTGTTTCTTCTTCATAGCTTGACTCACTGTTACTTGCCATGGTGCTTGATGCTTGTCTTAGGGAAGTGATGTGATGATGATATGGTGGAAAATGGTAATGAGGGAGGACAAGGGAGATGAGTATGAAGAGATTTTACTAATGGGAAATGGAATTGGGGAATGAAGGGATAAGTTTTGAGAAACTAGGGTTTAGTGAGGGATTTAGGGTTTGATGAAGGGAATGAGTTGTTTTAGGGGAGTGGAATATGGAAAATGGGATAAATGGAGTGATTTAGGCAAATGGAAGAGGGAAAAGGGTTTAATGGTGTTGTTTGTGATTATGGAGTGAAGATTGCACAATGAAATGGAAAGTAACGAAGACAAGCTAGGGTTTCACTTTCAAAATGCAAAACTCATGAAGAACACAAGTATGAGATCAAATTTAGCTCTAGGACAATGATAACTTACTTGTAGAATAACAATGCAACATTTTTGAGGGTTATTGAATGATTTGGAACGTTTTGGCAAGTTTTGGACTGATGCGCAACGCACTGGGCCCAATGCGCAACGCCCGTGCGAATTAACACTGACAGAAAGTCACTGATGCGCAGTGCACTGCCTTTGATGCGCAACGCCATGCAAAGTTGCTTGGAAAAAAAGGTTTTTGACTTCCTTAGCTGAATTTGCCTCCAAATTGCAATTTTTTGCTCTCCAAGGGTATTTTGCACAATAAAATGATGAATAACACTCCTTTCACTTTATATATGGATGGCTTTTAATTTTTTACTTATCCCAAACCCACTTTTCTAATGTCAAAGTCAATTTTGATCATAAACTCTGTTTTTTCATTTGAATTGACCTTTCTTGATCATTTGGTAAATTGATGCACTGATGCTTTTGATTTTGTCTGCAGTGGCTAGAGTTGGCAAGGTGAGCAAGGGCAGCAGCTGGAACTTATTACGTGTAGAAAACATTTCAAATTACATAAATTTTGTACATAGAAAATAAAAACTCTGTTTTCACCTCAAAACAAACTTTTGAGGTAAAAATCATTTATTAAGCATATCATCAGCGAAATTTTGATCTTATGAACTTATTAGAACTCCTCATGTGCCTACTGACCTTTTATTGAGTTTTTGATGACCATGGTGGCAAACCCTAGACCTAGTGAGACCTAAAACCCTAGATCTGATTTTGGTAATTGGAATGAAATAAAATGACAGTAAATGACCTGAACATGTGAAAACAGGCTAGCAGGTAAATTCCATGAGGGAAATTTGGCAATGAACCACTACCATTAGTTGATCCATGACCTAATGGAATGCAGCTGATCGGATGGGACACCTAATATGCATGCAAAAAGAGAAATTTGATCACTGATGGAGGGATGAAGATACCGACACTAATAGTTTGCAGCACCAAGATCTTTCATGTCAAATTTGGAGGACAATTGGGTCTTCAAATCCCGGATAATTTCTTTGTCATTTCCAACCAGCAACATATCATCCACATACAAGACCAAATAAATAACATGGTCACTAATTAATTTAAAATACGCATAGTGATCTGCTTTGCTTCTGGTGAAGCCAAGTCCCCGTATAAATGTATCAAATTTCTGATACCACATCCTTGGTGATTGTTTTAACCCATACAGAGACTTCTTTAACTTGCATACCAGTTCTTTCTTACCCTTCACCACAAAGCCTTCAGGTTGCTTCATGTAGATCTCCTCTTCCAGATCCCCGTGAAGAAATGCTGTCTTCACATCCATATGTTCTACCTCAAAATCAAAAGCAGCAGCAACAAATAAAAGTAACCTAATAGAAGTTACCTTGGCAATAGGAGAAAAAATATCACAAAAATCAATTCCCGGCACCTGGGAATAACCTTTTGCTACCAACCGAGCTTTGTATTTCTCCACCTTTCCTTCTGCATTTGTCTTCTTCTTGAACACCCATTTTTTGCCAATGGGTTTCCTTCCAGCCGACAACTCCACCAGATCCCAAGCCTCATTTTTGTGCAAAAATGCCATATTCATCAACCATGGCCTCTTTCCAGAGTTTTCCATCCTCTAAATCTATTGCTTCCTTCACAGTTTTGGGATCATCATCAGTAATAGATAAAGCAAAATTTGGACAGAAAGTAGATGGACTATACCTTTCTAGTTGCCTTCTTTCTCGAATTGATCTTCTTACACCCAGATTTTGTGGCTTTTCATCTTTTCATTCCTCCTCGACTATAGAGTCTGATTCTTCCTCCTTTAGCTCAAACTCTATCTTCTCAGGTTCCTTTTGTTGGACTTCATGTTTAATAACATCTTTCACCTCTCTGAACACCACATCTTGGCTATACACAACCTTCCTTATTGTTGGGTTCCAAAGCTTATAACCCTTTAAACCATCCTTATACCCAATAAAGATGCACTTTTCAAATTTATTATCCAACTTGGTTCGTTTCTCCTTTGGAACATGTACATATGCATCACATCCAAATACCCTCAGATGTGAAAGAGAGGGTTTCTTACCAGTCCATAACTCTTGTGGAGTCTTATCCTCCAACGCTGATGAAGGTGATCTGTTGACCAGGTAACATGCTGTCTCCACCGCCTCTGCCCAGAATTCCCGTCCTAACCCGACACCACTGAGCATGCTTCTCACCCTTTCCATCAACGTCTTGTTCATTCTTTCTGTAACTCCATTTTGCTGAGGTGTATATGGAGTAGTCTTCTTCCATGCTATACCACACTTCTTATAGAATTCTTCAAATTCCTTACTGTAAAACTTTCCACCGTTATCTGTCCTCAGCACCTTTATCTTCTTCTCTGTCTGGTTTTCCACCAGAGCCTTAAATTCTTTAAACCTATCAAAGACTTCAGATTTCTTCTTAAGGAAATATATCCATGTATGCCTTGAGAAGTCATCTATAAATGATACATAGTACACAGACTTACCCAGTGATGGAACCTTCACAGGTCCAAACACATCACTGTGCACAAGCTCTAATATCTATTTCGCCCTCTTACCACCAGAGGCGAAACTCACCCGATTCTGCTTCCCAGATACACAATTTTCACAGAAATCAAAGTCCAGAGAGCTATTACTCATACCTTCTACCATACCTTTATCATGAAGTATTTGAAGGCCCTTCTCTCCAATATGTCCAAGCCTTTGATGCCATAGCATGGTCTTCTCTCCAGAGACCACTAGATTTTCTGCTTCACTTTTAGGAACCAGGGAACTGTTGCACCCATCAACAATAGTGCTACCTTGTAGCTTGTACAGAGTTCCAGTCCGAACTCCCCGCATCAATACCAGTGCTCCCCGAACCATCTTGCAGGTATCCTTCTCGAACACTGTTTTTACACATGCATCATCCAACTTGCTTACATAAATCAAATTTCTGGCCAATGCAGGAATATGCAGAACACCCAAAAGTATTCTAACCCTTCCACCTTGCAACTTCAACTTTACTTTTCCATGACCAACGATTCTAGCCTTCCTGTCATCCCCCAAGAAGACATCACCACCATCGTATTTCTCATACTCGCAGAACCACTTTCTATGGGGAGTGAAGTGAAAGGATGCACCTGAGTCAATCAACCATGCCTCATGATCTACATGTGTACTTGAAGAAGCCAAGTACACATCCCCACCTTCATCTGAGGTGGTTTTCACCTCTACAGAAGGAGCATCATCAGATCCCTTTCCTTTATCAAGAGCTTTAGATTTACAGTCCCTTTTGAAGTGCCCTTCCTTTCCACATTTCCAGCACACCACCTTTACAGGTTTTCCTGGAGATTTAGATCTCCCTCTAGATTTAGATCTCCCACTCGATGACTTATTTTTGTTTCTGTTCTGGGACCGTCCTCATACAGACAAGGCATCACCATTCTGGCTCTCCATATTTTTCCATCTCCGTCAGCAAGGATGAGACTATTTCATCAAAATTCAAGGCAGTTGCATTGCTAGCTATTGTAATAACCAGGCTATCCCACGAATCTGGTAGAAAACACAAAAAACTGATGCACTTATCTTCATCTGAAATTTTAATATCAACAGATGCTAACTGACTTACCACAGTATTAAATGCGTTCAGATGCTCTGTCACCAAGTCTCCATCTTTCATCCTCAGGTTATACAATTTTTTTTCGCAAGAACAGTTTATTCACCAGAGACTTAGATTGGTACAAAGTCCCTAACTTGTTCCACAAAGCCTTCATCGTAGCTTCCCCTGATACATTCAGCAATACTGAATCTAAGACACAGAATCGTATTGTGCTCTTTGCCTTCTGATCCAACTTCTTCCATTCTTCATCGGACACTCCCGTTGGTTTAGTACCCAGATCTACTGCGATCCACTGATCTTTATCCACCAATAGATCCTCCATCTTGAGTTTCCACAACTCAAAACACTAACCATTAAATTTCTCGATCTCTATCTTTCCATTGCCCGCCATCTTCTTTTACCACCAGAATCGATCTCGCAGATCTCTCACTCAACAGGGTCTACCACAGGCCCGAGCGAAACCCCTCAGCAACAAAGGCATCCCCTTGAAGCCAAAACAACTCTGATATCAAATGTAGGTTTTAACCCCATACATAAATTACCTGCATACGAATTCTAAAACACAGAAAATGAACAATGCGAGAGCATAACACATAAAACACATATACATAGAGATTTTCCCTTGGATCCCAAAACCAGGACTACCAGCTTGATTTTTCATTATATTCCTTTCAATGTTATAATACATATTTATATATGCCGAAGCATATAATACCATGGACCAAAAAACCATCGCATCCAAAACCATGGACCGAAAACCATAGGTAGGTTCGCCCAGCCTAATATAGGGTCCAAATTTTTTTTCCCGGGGCACTGCCCCAGACCTCGTAGAGGGGGACTACCCACCCCCTCAAACCCCCGGACAGGGGGGGCTGCCGGCCCCCCTGTGATCCCCCCGCTGCGTAATCGGCGCAACGAAGGGGGGGCTCCACCCCCCCTCTAACCCCTCGGTCCACTACGTAGGTTAGTCGTGGAAAGAATATAACACAACCCAACAATGGAGACTCGAGACAATGTGGTCTCGAACTCCCTACAGGATAATCATTCTCGCTTTTGCCACACACTTTCTCCATTCAGTTGGATATTTTTCATTTGATGCTAGAGGCTTAGGAATGTCACGAGCTATGAATTCCTTGAGGCCACTATCTTCCAACACGACCTCCATCATGTCCTTCCAAGTTATATAATTCGAGCTGGCCTCCAAGGCATACTCAAGTCACAACCCGTTGAAATACATATTGCTTCTCTGAAGTATAAACTTGCAAATTCAATTTTCACTTGCACAAAAAACTTGAATTCTCCTCTTCTATATTGTGTTCACCTATGATACCATGTAGATTTTTACTGTAGATTCAACAACTTATTTGATATGCTAAAACACAAGACAAGAATATACTCTACTCTTCTCGGCGAAAACAAAAAATGATTGATGAAAACAATAAGCAGAAAGAGGAAGAATATCATTCGCACATAACACAATATTTCTCGTCGGAAAGCAACTACTAAAAACCCTGACTATCTATATTTCATTGACTAGAAGATCCGAGAAGAAAAAACAATGCTTGTTCGTCCTAAACAATTCATGCACTAGTACAATCTAACTTTCTGCTTCACAAGCCATCTCAAGCCAACACTTAGCCAATTATGATGCCTGCCAAGCCCCTACCTCCTTGCACAATTCCTATAGGAATTAGCCCATATTTAATGGGAAATCCACTCTCCATAGCTTTGCAATCCAAACATAGGTCCTCAACTAATTTCATGCACCATCTGTACAACTCGGAAAATTATACAACTGATAGTACATTGTCCCTGAACTCTAATCTCAACTGGGTCTTCATCTAAACTGACATGCATGAGTTATTTGTGAGTGAATCTTTAGTTAACTGGTGTGGTACTGGTGATACACTGGTGCATGTGGTACTGGTAATGCACTGGTGCACTACTCCACTACTAGACCTCTACTAGTTCCTCCAACAATTAGAACTAGTTTAACTGAATATAACTCAGTTAGAATTCATTATCTAATTACAACTCCAAAGAAGTCAACCTGGGACCCTAAAATTTAGGGATCGCTCTACATGACTCTAGATAGACTTCCAACTCGAATTTCCTAAGTCAATTAAGTCAAATTAACTTAATTAACTATTACAAGTTGCTACGAGAATAGAATTTCGATTTAATTCACAATTTAATTCAAGGACAAATTAAATTGGAATTTCTTGTTGCTATTTTTAACATTCCCTCTCAAGAAGAAAGGGATTATCAGCTACCTTGATCCTGTCTCTGTGAAGCTCGAATTTGTATCTTGACAATTCCTTTGTCATAATATCTACATTCTGCTCCTCTGTGGCAATGTACTCCAACAACAATTTTCCTTTGAACACAACCTCGAAGATGATGATACCGAATATCAATATGCTTGGATCGATAATGAAAAACTAGATTTTCAGAGAGTTTGATACAAATTTGATTGTCACAGTAAATCACAGTTGGATCCATCTGCTGACCAAACAAACCAACCGTAATCTTCCTCATCCAAATAGCCTCACAAGTTGCTTGACTAGAAACCGTGTACTCTGCCTATGTTGAACTGAGTGCAACTAATCTTTGTTTCCTATTGTACCAAGAAACAATCTCTAACCCAATACTAAATATCCCTCCTAATGCACTCTTCCTGTCGGATGGACTCCCTGCCCAATATGCATCGATGAAGCCTTGAAGCTTCACTCCCTCTGTCTGTCTGTACCATAAACTATACTTAGTAGTGCCTCTAAGGTATCTCAACACATGCTTGGTTGCCTTCCAATACAACTTGGTCAGCTTAACCACCAATTGACTAAGCTGGTTAAATGCATAAGACATGTCCAATCGTGTGTTCACCAAATACATGAGTGAACACACAAGCTGCTTATAAATAGTAGCTTCCACTACTTCACCAAAAGTAACCTCCTCCTTCCTCCAGTTACCTTCTAGAGGAGTCTCCATGGGTTTACTACTCTCCATATGGAAACTTTTCAGTATCTCATTAGCAAAATTTCCTTGAGAAACAAAATTTTCCTCATCACCTTGCCATACTTCCATGCCCAGAAAGTAGTGCATGAGCCCCAAGTCCTTCACTTCGAAATCTCTTGCAAGATCCTATTTGCGAGACTTGATCAACTTATCATCACATGTTAGAATCAAATCGTTGACATATAAAAAATAATCAAAAGTTTACCTTCAACCAAAATATGGTAAAGGTTCGCATCCGCTTCACTTTTGGTGAAGTCCAACCCAGTGAATTAGCTATCAATCCTGGTGTGCCAAGAATGAGGTGCTTGCTTCAACCCATACAACGCTCGCTTGAGTTGGCACACATGCGAATCTCAGTTGAAGGTCTTAAAACCTTCAGGTTGCTCAATATACACCTCTCTCTCAATCATGCCATTAAGGAAGGTTGTCTTTACATCCATCTGATGTATCTTCCATCCCATCTACACTGACAATGCCAAAATGGATTTGATTGATGAGTACTTGCAACAGGAGAAAAAGTTTCATCATAATAAATACCCTCCATCTGATAAAATCCTCAAGCTATAAACCTGGACTTATGTTTCTCCACACTATCATCCACTGCTTTCTTTACCTTGTAAAGCCATCAGGAACTCACCATTGACTTTTCCGCTAGTCTCGAGACCACATCCAAAACACTGTTCTTGACAATGGAGTCATACTCCTCAACCATGGCATCAACCCAAACCAGTTACTGCACTGATTCCTCAAAAGAGGATGGCTCTGTCTTTACACATCCACTCATAATATCCATGTATCCAGTATACCTCTCTGGTGACCTCCTCTTCCTACGTTGTGATGTGGGTGCTCCCACATTCTCTCTCGCATCATGCAATAACTTGTCAACCTCTCTGGTGCGCTTTATCCCATCTCTGGAAGACTTTGCATGAGTGGGTGTCTCCACTCCCTGATCCTCTACATGTGGCTGCTCCACACCAATCTGAGGTTCCTCCTTAGGAGTTAAAATCTCCTCAACCACATGTAGTTGAAGCTCCATCTCGAGGGGACATCTCATGGCCTTCTCTTCATCAAATTTTACATCCCTACGAACCAATGTTATTATGTTGGTCGGAAGGTACACCTGATAGTTATGAGGTGTATTAGTGTAACCCACACATATTTGCAACTTTGTTGTTGGCTCAAGCTTCTTTCGAGCATCTTTGGTTACATGGAAGTATACTGATGAACCAAAAATCCTAAAGTGACCCACATTTGGTCTCTTCCTTGAAAAATCCTCTTCTGGTGAAGTCATCCCGAGAATTCGATGAGGGCTTTTGTTTTGGAAATATACAATTGTGTTGCATGCCTCGACCCCAAGTGTAGTGGTGGGCCCTGATCATGCAACATTGCCCATGCTGCCGCTGCTATGCTTATATTCTTCCTTTCAGCCACACCATCCTGTTGTGGGTTATGAGGTGTTGTCAACTCTCGTCGAATGCCTTCTGCCACAGAATTTTTTAAACTCATCTAACACATACTCTCCACAGTTATCACTCCTGAGAGATTTAACTTTCCTTCCAGTATCTTTCTTGACCAATGCTTTAAATTCACAGAACTTTGCAAAAGTTCAATATTTCTTATGCATGAAGAAGATCCAACATTTACGAGAAAAATCATCAACAAATATAACATAATACATGTGCTTGGTCATGGATTTTGTTGAGAATGGTCCACACACATCTGAATGGACTTGATCCACGATCACCTTGACTGTATTTGTTGTGAAAGGAATCTTTGGTGTATTTTACCAAAGTACACCCTTTGCATGTGTCAACTTGCTCTAGTGTACCTTTGGAAAGGCTGTTAGAAATTTTCTGCATGATTTTCAAATCGCCATGATGCAAGTGACCTAACCGCCTGTGCCGCAACTCACCGAAGTCTCGGCTCTACACCCTCTCTACTTTCATGCTCAAGGAAACACAATCTTCTACCTCCAACTTGTAGAGATTCTTCACCCGAACCCCTATCCTCTTTACCTGTCTCGTGGCTATGTGACGAAGGAATGCCTTTCCCTTACTAAGGATCACATCATAGCCTCTATCCTCCAACATGGAAACATATACCAAGTTCTTTTTCAAACCAGGAACATACATAACATCTTGAAAAGTGAGGGAAGCACCCGAATCCCTCTGAAAGATAACTGTACCAAGCCCAATAGCACTATACCTCCCGTCATCACCCATATCAATATACATCTAGAGATCCTTCTCCTCCAAGTTACTGAAGATCTCTTTGTTACCAATCATGTGGAAAGAAGCTCCATTGTCGAGGTACCATACACTACCCATCATCGATGACGCCATACATCAATGGGGGTAAAGTCCAATTCACATTGTGAGGCAAGAGCCTCACCTCCTATTGTTCCTCCTGAGGGCTTCTTACTGGCCTTCTTGAGATGAGACTTTATGGCAAAATGTCCCAGATTGTGACAATGAAAGCACTTGAATTTCGACATCTCCTTCTTCTTTCCTCCATGACAAGAATCTGATTTGGAATGGGATGCCTTCCCCTTCCCTTTCTTTTCCTTACCCACAAAGGCAAATTTTTCCTCATCAACAGTCTTTGATGAGGATCCGTTTATGGTATTCCTCTAAATATCTTCCTGTACCAAATTTGACCATAGTTGTTCCCAACCTAGTAGCTTCTCCCTCCCATTGATGGAGTCTCGATAACTGCACCAACTCTTGGGAAGTCCTATAAGAGCTAGGCTCACCATATTGTCCTTGGCAACAATAATCCCTACACTTCCAAGCTCATCCCGACAATGGGTGAACTTGGTCAAGTACTTCGGAATAGATTCGCCTTTCTCCATCTTGATATTTCTGAGTTTGTCTTGCAGTGCCAATTTCCTATGGTCGATGTTATTTTGAAAACATGTCTGTCAATGCCTTCCAAATTGCGTATGGAATATCCTTGCCATGGAGACTTGAGACAATGTGATCTCGAACTCCCTCCAGGATAATCCTTCTTGTTTTTTTCCACATACTTTCTCCATTCATCTAGATCTTTAGCATCCGATGCTGGAGGCTTAGGAATGTCATGATCCATGAATTCCTTGATGCCATTATCTTCCAGCACTGCCTCCATCATGTCCTTCCAATATATGTAATTCGAGCTGCCCTCCAAGGCATACTCAATTTGCAACCTGTATAAAGACATTGCTGCTATGAAGTATGAACTTGCAAATTCGATTTTCACCTGCACAAACAACTTGAATTCTCCTCTTCTATACTATCTTCACCTCTGATACCATGTAGATTTTTACTGTAGATTCAACAATTTATGTGATATGCTAAAACACAAGACAATAATCTAATCTACTCTTCTCAGTGGAAACCAAAAATGATTGATGAAACCAATAAGCAGAAAGAGGAAGAATATCAATTGCACATAATGCAATATTTCTCCGGGGAAAGCAACTGCTAAAACCTCGACTATCTATATTGCATTAACTAGAAGATATGAGAAGAAAATACAATGCTTGTTTGTCCTGAACGATTCCTACACTATTACAATCTAACTCTCTGCTTCACAAGCTAGCTCAAGCCAACACTTAGCCAATTCTTTTGCCTGCCAAGCCCCTACTTCCTTGCACAATATAGAGAGGAATCAACCCATATTTAATGGTAAATCCACTCTCCATAACTCCACATTCCAAACATAGGTCCTCAACTGATTGCATGCACCATCTATACAACTCGGAAAATTATACAACTAATAGTACATTTTCCCTAAACTCTAATCTCAACCTGGTCTTCATCTGAACTGACATGCATGAATTATTTGTGAGTGAATATTCAGTTAACTGATGTGGTACTAGTGATGCATTGGTGCACTACTCCACTGCTAGACCTCTACTAGTTCCTCCAACAATTAGAACTAGTTTAACTGACTATAACTCAGCTACACTGAGTTATCTAATTACAACTCCAAAGAACTCAACCTGGGCCCCTAAAATTTAGGGATAACTCTACATGACTCTGGAGAGACTTCCAAATCAAATTTCCCAAGCCAATTAAGTCAATATAACTTAATTAACTATTACAAGTTGCTATGAGAATATAATTTCGATTTAATTCACAATTTAATTCAAGCACAAATTAAATTGGAATTTCTTGTTCCTATTTTTAACAATTGTCAAGTTATGAAAATGTATTTAAATGGAGGTTGTTATACCATACCATTTTAAGTTGTTGGCTAAAACTTGTATCAAAGTGAATTTGTCCAATGATATGAAAGAGAACACAAATTAAATTAGTGTTATTGTGAGTAAAATCACTATTGTAAATTACTACTTAAATCACTATTGTAAAGCAAGTTGTATTTTATATAGAAAGCATATTTATATTGTTTATTATGTTGGTAAAATCATGTTCAAAGTGGTTGGATTCAATGGTGGAAAGCAAGGATATTTTCACCATTGGGTAAGATCTAATTTACATGAGGTCTTAATCTGGGGCCATGGGGGCACCTTGAGGTATCAATTGAACGAATGGTTGTTATTACACAATATTTTGTCCCAACTCCTATTCACTTCCTGTTCCATAGCCTGAAGTGCCAAAATGTTGACTATTGTGCAGCATATCCATCATGATATACAAACCAAAACCTTCCTGAAGAATTACAAGAAAACTGCCTTGAGTTAATTCTAAAGAAGGTTAGTTGAAACCTAATTTTTAGGGCCAACATGTTTTGATCCTCTGCCTACCCATGCTAATGGCAGGTTGCACCGCTTTACGCTAGCAACATGAATATGAACATG
This sequence comes from Pinus tabuliformis, assembly GCA_031772625.1. Taxonomy (NCBI): domain Eukaryota; kingdom Viridiplantae; phylum Streptophyta; class Pinopsida; order Pinales; family Pinaceae; genus Pinus; species Pinus tabuliformis. The sequence goes on from CM062818.1 coordinate 1,309,442,588, forward strand.
GCAAGATATGAATATGAATGTATTCCCCCCCCAACTGATGGTATCGACAATTTTATAAAATGAGGAAGAGAAATGCTTTTCCAACAATTATCATTCTTGCTTTTTATGGAATTCTATGGTCAAAAGTTAGAAAATGACGTACCTTAACTTACCCTTTGAAATGGATGAGTTGTATGTGTGGTGGCTACAAAATTCTGATCATAATCTTCTTCAAGTGGCTGGACAAAAAGAGTCATGGATAAAAGAGTCAAGATGACTTTTTATTGCTTCTACTAGAACTTGCTGAATCTACTATTGAATAGTGCTGATCTATTTTATATCTGCTCCAAAAATGCTGAAAATAATAGTCTTCATGTCTTCAAAACTCATTGGCACAATTCCTACTATGTGAAGAGATGTTCTGATGTCGAACATAGCAGGAAATTGTTGACTTAGTGGCCATTAATGGATGCCACTAGTCAACACGAGAACTCTCACCATTGATGACAATGAGAGTCAAGATGCCCAAACACATCTTGCTAGGTACGAATAAATTTGCCGATGTCGAGTCACCTAGAAGATCCGATGAACAAGGGACATTAATGTATTCCCATTGTTTTTCGGCATGAGGAATTTCCATTAAGGCATGCAAGCCTCAAGGTGTTTTTGCAAGGAATTTAGACTCAAAGGACTATGGACTCAATAATTTGCATTGAAGTAGGGCTTATTTGCAAAATGAAAATGATAGGAAAAGGAAATGAAAATGGAAGATGGCAATGGAAAGTAGAAATGGCAATGGGCAATAAGCATGTAACTGAGCCTCTTGCTTTTATTTGTGGGTTATGAGTGGACAAAAAGTAATGGAAAGTGTATGTGAATGTAAATGGAAAATATGAAGGGAAATGAAGTGAATGGTTTATTATGAAGTATGGATGTAATGGAGACAATAGTATTTGAAAGTTTTGCAAGTGTTTGGATCTGATTTTGCATTAGCATGTTTCTTCTTTGTTGCTGATCATCCTCTTATGAAACAAATTGGTCTCTTAAGAGAGACACTATTCACTTGTAGTCATTTGTCCTTCTTCCTGGAACCTGCAAAAAAAAAAAACTAGTACTTCTTGTTACACAGTAATTTGTCACCATTGGTCGCCGTCCCTGTTACCCCTTTCTCGCACTTTGGAGGACTCATTCCGGGACTTGTGAGTAGTGACATAACTTGAAAACACTTGCATTATGTTCCCCTAAGTATGGACTTCATATGCCTTGAAGACATCTCCTGCAAAATATCCTTAAAAAGTCCCCTTTTTCCATTAGCGCGGATCCACAGTGTATCACCCGCGCCAATGAAGGAAATTCTCCAAAGAGGGCGCGCTCATTGGCGCTCTGTCTCAGAGTCTTACCCGCGCCAACCAAGTTTGGAAAAGTTTGTTCACAAACGCACGCCCGAGAGTTTTTTCCTTTCGACTCATGTGGCTTTTCAGGGATAATGTCAATCTCATGGATGTCGAGAATCATCATCCACAATAGCTTTTCGAGGATAATGCTTATCCCATGAATGTCTGGATTCATTGTATCTCTTCTTCCTCCTCCATCTATAAAAGCTTGTTCTGGTGCATTTGACAAGCTAGTTTTTGAGTATAGGGAGAATGATACTGTCAGAAGTCTGAGAGATTGTTGTTGAGTCTTCTTTGCATTCATAGTCAAAGAGAGAGAGAGGCTTGTTCCTGATCCCGACAAGCTTTGCAAGACATGTGTAGCTGATCACCCAGCCAAAGGAGGATTTGACGTCAGAACTTCGGTTGTATACTCCTTTGTTGATTATCAATAATAGATGACTATCATTATGGTTCCATTCTTGCTGTTCATTATAATGATGATTGAATTATATCTTTTCTGACCGATATATAATTGCATCTATTGGATTTTATGCTTGTATTCGTATTGTTCTTTGCATGTGCAGGTGTCCATTCACAGAGATCGTGAGGATCGTGACCGGCCGGAGCAAAGGAACGGGAGCGTCAACTCTCCTACAACACTAGCGTTGGAATCCAATTAGGAACTTGCGTGATAGCATTGTTTGATTGTTGCTAGACCCATTTTGGGCTAGTGGGATCGCCTCTGTCCGCAGAGGGGATTTACCTCTCCAACAATTTGGCGACTCTGCTGGCGAAGCTATTTGTTGTTTGATTCGTAAACTTTGGACAGAGCCTGAAGTACGGCCAGGTAGCCTTCGAAACGCTATTGCTCTGCATTAGCAAAGTAGATCAACGCCACTTCAGTCAATCTCCGGTTTGGTTTACGAACCGAACATCTTGGAGTTTGTCTTGCACTTTGGTTTTCTCTTGTTTTGATTGCTTAGATAGTTTTCTGGTTTGGATTCTTTGCTGTCTCTGGCTGCTTGGTCGGTCTGGATACTGTCGATCAGACCCTAGACTGCCTGTTTTTTATTTTTAAGCCGGCAAACTTTATTAGCGCGATTTTTTTACCTGACAGTCACGCTAGTGGGCGCAGGTTGCACAAAAGCAACTCGCGCTAATCCTTTAATAGCGCAAGTTACAGACTGACAGTCGCGCCAGGCCTGTGAACTTTGTCAGTTTGCTTGTTTGGAAGCCTTCTGAACTCGGATTTCTGTCTTTTCACATTTTTTTCAGCTACTGGAGTGTATCAGAGCTCTGTTTGACTGGTTTTTGACCTTCATCCTTCGGTGTTTGCCATTTTCTATCAATTTCACATTTTAGCCCTATGATATCTAGTGGCTTTGCATGTTGAGTTTTTGGTCTTCTATCAGTCCAGTCGACTTTTTGATTACTCCATTGCACTCGTTTAGTGGTTGTTAAACTTTTTATTGCGTTATTTGAGTGATTCTCTTCTTTTCGCTTGGCTTCGTTTTGGGCTTAGATTACATGGCCCATTGAGGTCTTTGAGATCTTCTCTTGGTTTTGAAGGACTGCCTTGGTATTTAGGGGCTTGATTGTGCTTTCATTGAGTGAAGTTTGTCTGTTTACTCTTTGTATCATCTCTCAAAATTTGTTTAAGTGCATTATGCCATTAAAAAAAAAAACAAATGATCTTTTTGCATTGCATTAGTTAATGGAAGTTAGCATTTTTCACTGTTATTAGCAATTAGTCACTTTAAAAAAAAAAAAAAAAAAAAAAGTTTCATTTATTGCCATTAGTTGCATTAGAATCTTTGTTGATTGTTTGATGATCATTTTTTTTGTTTGAAAGATCTCAACTCTTATGTAGTTAGAATTCATCGAATGGAATGATACATTTTGGCATATAGCTTGCATTTAGGAAATTGTGAGAGATCACATACAGTAGGACCTGAAAACTGAAACCTAATCAAAGATCAACTGTAAAATGAACTGAATGAATCTAAAAACACATTGGAACTTAACGCATACATTCTAGAGGTCTAGGCTAGAGATGTGTTCCGGCGTCGTTAAACCTAGTCACTGTTGTTTCACATTATGGTTGGGTGATTCCTCCTTTTGTGACTCGATAGTGGTCTAGCACGGATTTGTGCTCCCACGTACCGTCGAGTATATGTGGAGACCCCACTAGGTTATCATCCTTTATCCACAGGAAGCAGTGTCTGCCGCCTTACAAGCCGTAATGCACTGAACACAGCATTCGGGAAGATTGACTGCCGTACGGGAAGTCCTTGGTTTTCATCTGATTGCCAAGGTGTATAAGCAGTTTTACGGATTGCTTGGTAAACCTTTTGCCTAGTTCTCCAGAGTAGTCACTTTTGACCCTTTTCGGACTCCCTAAAAGAAAAGGTTCACCTGAGCATTTGTCACTTCGGGCTCACTAAATATTCGAAGGAGACTAGAGTCATCTTTTTGTCCTTTTCTCGACTCTTAAAACATGAAAAGGTCAAGTTCAGTTCCTTTGCTTTAAAATTTATTCGGCCACGATTCACATTTACCCGGTTAGATCTTGTTTGCGTTAGCTTGAGTAGGGTTCTTGCTCGTTTTCAATGGCAACCTTCCCCGAGTCTACCGGCCAAGGTGTTCCCCCGGATGGAAACCCTAGTCCATTTCCTTCTTTTGGAAATGCCGGTGCTCCGTATATGGCAACTTTGTCTTTGCTTGGGTTAACCATCGGTTTGCCCGTATGGTTGTTTTCAACCTCGGTGGTCCCGAGTGTGATGACTCCTGTTCCACCATCTCCTCCACCCGAACAACATCATGTTGATTCCAAGGTGGACCTCTCCCCTTCTTTGCCTGTTTCTACGTCCTCATCTTCTACTTCGCCTGGCGAAAGTCTGGATTCAAGTAACTAGGTGGCTAAGAAGAAGAAGAAGAAGACGAAGAAGAAGAAGACTCCTAAGCGAGAGGTTAAAAGTACAACTCAAGTCGAGCCACCTTCTGCTCCTCCGCGGAAGGTCAAATTTCCTTGTAGGTTGTGCAAGGAGGACCATCTTCTTCGTGATTGTCCTAGCATTCCCAAGGTCTTAGAAGTATGGTCTCACGATCCGGCCCGCCCCTCATCGTCCTCTGAAGTTCACGGCGATGCTACCCTACTAGCTAGAAATGGTAAGGGAAAAGGGAAGATTCGAATCCCTTGTCGACTTTGTGAAGGAAATCATCCCCTTCACCTTTGTCCGCTCATGGATAAAGCCTCTGCTGTCTTGGAAAGTCTTACATCTCCTTCACCCCAACTACCCGTTGGCTATCAACGTCTTTCTGCAGTCGCAGATCATCCCCCTGTTGAAAAAGAGATTGATTCAAATTCTTCTCGTGTCCAGGCCCCTCTTCCCGAACCGCCTGTTCCAGACCAACCATTGGTCAGAAAGAGTGTCGACTCGAGTTCACCACCCGTCGACCACTCTGTTTCAGAAAATCATCATTCCCATGTTCTTCTCGTCTCCTCAGATTCTCCCGAGTCCGGAAATGACTCTCCTATCCAAGTTGCTCCCGAGAGTCCTGCTTCGGTCCCTTTAGAGCAGGGGGGCAATCATACGATTCCCCCACCAAGTAGTTCAGTCGTTTCCTTCGACTGGAGTCGTTTGACTACCCCCCGCCTTCCATCCCATGTGCCTTTCTGGATCACGGTACACGCCTATAATAAGGCGATACCTGGCACTATTTTGGATGAGGGTGCATCTGTCAGTCTTATGCCTGCCACTACTTGGCAAGCTTTGGGTTCCCCATAGCTTCAGCCAGTCGCTCCGAATCTGACGGCTTTTGACGGAGGAACTACTCAACCATTAGGGATCCTTCCAAAGTTCCCTATTACTTTGGGAGGCAAGACTATCTATATAGACGTATCGGTTACCCAAGGTGCTTTAGATTTTAGTCTTCTCCTTGGTCGTGACTATGTTTATGCCATGGGGGCCCTGGTCTCTTCACTTTTCCGTGTGGTTTGCTTTCCACACGATGGAAGAATCATGACTATAGATCAATTATCGTTCGTTCGTCCCCGGGTCCCTCCTACGCAGTTGACATCCCCTCCTGGTTTTCATCCACCAGTTGCATCTGCCCCACCACAGATCAACTACGTGGCCACTTATCCCGTGCCTGGATCCAGTGGTGCCGCCATCGTGCACAGTGTCCTGGGGGCATTGGGTCCTGACTTCCGAGATGTTACCCTTCCACCCAGAGTGGCACTCTTGGAAGCCCCGACTTCCTGTTCATTCTAATGAAGTTCGGGCGGAGCATAGTTCGTTTTCCTATGTCAAGCTCCTTAAAAAATGAAACTAGGTCTTGCGGAGCACAGTTCGTTTTCCTATGTCAAGCTCCTTAAAAAATGAAACTAGGCTTGGTCGGAGCATAGTTCGTTTTCTTGTGTCAAGCTCCTTAAAAAATGAAACTAGGTGTCCGAGGATAGTTTTGATCTTGTGGCGACCTCGTTAAAAAATGAAACAAGGGTTATGAGGATAGTTCTTTTACTGCGTCAACCTCATTTAAAAATGAAACAACTCCCTTTCCAAATTGAGTCTTTTGATTAAGATCTCGTAAAATACAAGTCGAGTCTTTCATAGATCTCGAGAGTGAACCTTCATTCCATCCACTTTGTTGAATGCAATGAAGCTTGGGGGGCATGTACCTCGATTTGCGTTATTATGCTGGGGGCATGCGAACTGATGACAAGCATAGTTTTTCGTTTCAAGCTTGTGTAAACATGAAACCGAATCTAAGTAGAGTTCTCCATGGTTCAAGCTTGTGAAAAAATGAACCCATACCTAATTTACATCACGTGATTGCCTTTTATCTACTAAATTTTGTTAAATGAGCCTTGGTTGTTTCATTCCATCGCCACCATCTCTTTGGCCGATCATATGCTTTCACTTGGATGTTTATCCTTTCCTGAGGAACCGCAGCGATGAGTGGTTTTATTAGCCAGCCTCTTGACCATTATATGTTTTGAGCAGTTCCACCATTACTGGAACCAGTTGCTACCCTTTATACCACTCGTTCCTCCAGGACAAGTCTCCTTTTAAGCTCTTTTCTGACTCGCAAAAAATGAAAAGATTGCCGAGTATTTTTCCTTTTTTGACTCGTCAAAGAGAATAAAAATGGAGGTCTACTTTCAGCTCTTTTCCGACCGTTTAAATGTGAAAAGATTACCGAGTTACCCCTCTTGACTTGTTAAACGTGAATAAGAGGCGGTCGTCTTTAAACTCTTTTCCGACTGTGTAAAAACGAGAAGATCGTCGGACCTTTGTCGTTTCAGGTTCGTTAACGGTTTCAAAATGACGTGGTTTCGATCGCTTTTTTACTTTTTCAGGTTGAAATCACTACTTATGAAAAGTACTCCTCCATCGTAATGGTCGGGCGGTTCTTTCGAGCATTGTTTTATACTTTTTCGGGCTCGAGAGACACAACTTTATGAAAAAGGACACCCTTGGAGTTTTCTTTTCTGCAGTCTTTTCAAACTCTCTAAACATGAAAAGACGCCGAGTTTTTCCTTTGTCAGACTCGTTAAAACTTGATGACATTGGAGTCCGTCGAGATGACGTTACAAGCATATGCTATCCTCGTCAAGCTTGTTAATAAAAAATAACTGGGGTACTCGCCAGAAATGGTGGGGGAAAATGGAACCATAATTATTGTCGTGTCGGCAGTATGTCGCTCTTGAACATGGCACTTATCTGCTTCCGTGTCCGGGTGGGGACATCTCATCTCATTTTTCGCTTGCCTCCGTGGATTTGGGTAATCCTGTTTGACCTCTCATCTGCTCATTGCCTCGTCACCATGACCTTTGATCCATTGATGTCAAATACTTCCAATTCCACTGTCGTGCCGCCGATATGTTCAAGAGAAGTTGACCTCTGCAGAATAACAACCTCCTTCTGATAGCTCACACAATTTTGATCCACCACAATATTCTTTCTCTGTCTCGTGTCGATGATGTGGGAAACACTATGGCCCACCTTCGATCAAGGTCACTTCCTGTCGACTTCAACTCATTATCCAGGAAGCTGATCTAGAGACTCCCTTTCGGTGCCTTGGAGCCTGCATGCCTCAATGGCAGGTTCTTCGTGTTCGACGTGAGGTTTTCATCATTGGCCTCCGATCGAATGATTCTACGGGTGTTCGACGCCAGCTCACTGATTCGCACGCCATAGATTGTACCTATAGTACCTTGAGGGCCATTGTCATTATTGGTGGTACCTCTCGCGTCTGTTAACAGTTTTCATTATTGACTGGTAATCAGACGATGTTCATGCATGTTCGACTTCAGCTCATGTATTCGCATGCTTGAACTTGTACTTTTGTTCGGGTCGAGATGGAGCGCAAGACCCTGGATTTTGTCTGTTGGAATCCAGGCTGTGATTTTGTGGATTCTTGTTACATGACTTATTCACTGGATGGCTGCGACCATACTTGAGTCTATTCATCGATCCTAACCGGATGGCTGCGCCCATACCATGGATCTAGATTATTATGTACTCTGTTATGGATGGCTGCGACCATACCACATATATCATGTACTTGAGCTATCAGTTGTATCTCTCTATGCAGATTCTCCGGCGGCAGCTGCATGTGTTCTTGTAAAGCATTTCACCCCTCTCTCCCTCGGGCCTCATGCTTTAGGGGGCATCTGTTACACAGTAATTTGTCACCATTGGTCACCGTCCCTGTTACCCCTTTCCCGCACTTTGGAGGACTCATTTCGGGACTTGTGAGCAGTGACATAACTTGAAAACACTTGCATTATGTTCCCCTAAGTATGGACTTCATATGCCTTGAAGACATCTCCTGCAAAATATCCTTAAAAAGTCCCCTTTTTCCATTAGCGCGGATCCACAGTGTATCACCCGCGCCAATGAAGGAAATTCTCCAAAGAGGGCGCGCTCATTGGCGCTCTGTCTCAGAGTCTTACCCGCGCCAACCAAGTTTGGAAAAGTTTGTTCACAAATACACGCCCGAGAGTTTTTTCCTTTTGACTCATGTGGCTTTTCAAGGATAATGTCAATCTCATGGATGTCGAGAATCATCATCCACAATAGCTTTTCGAGGATAATGCTTATCCCATGAGTGTCTGGATTCATTGTATCTCTTCCTCCTCCTCCATCTATAAAAGCTTGTTCTGGTGCATTTGACAAGCTAGTTTTTGAGTATAGGGAGAATGATACTGTCAGAAGTCTGAGAGATTGTTGTTGAGTCTTCTTTGCATTCATAGTCAAAGAGAGAGAGAGGCTTGTTCCTGATCCCGACAAGCTTTGCAAGACATGTGTAGCTGATCACCCAGCCAAAGGAGGATTTGACGTCAGAACTTCAGTTGTATACTCATTTGTTGATTATCAATAATAGATGACTATCATTATGGTTCCATTCTTGCTGTTCATTATAATGATGATTGAATTATATCTTTTCTGACCGATATATAATTGCATCTATTGGATTTTATGCTTGTATTCGTATTGTTCTTTGCATGTGCAGGTGTCCATTCACAAAGATCGTGAGGATCGTGACGAGCAAAGGAACGTCAACTCTCCTACAACACTAGCGTTGGAATCCAAGTAGGAACTTGCGTGATAGCATTGTTTGATTGTTGCTAGACCCATTTTGGGCTAGTGGGATCGCCTCTGTCCGCAGAGGGGATTTACCTCTCCAACACTTCTTCTGCAATGGAATGTAATATTATCAAAGGAGAGAGGTGGTAAATCTCTCTAGTATGATATTTACACACAAAACTAAGAATTCATATTAATGAAACAAGTTCACAAAGGAAAACCAAAAGAATTTATACCTGCTTCAGAATTAGTGCCTCAAGTTAATTGTTGTATCTTTTCAGCAATTTATTTCATTATTTACTGTTTCAAACACTGATGGTGGATTTATCATTGTGTAGATCTCATTGATATCTTTACAATGGCACTTAAATCATTGAAATCTGATTTCGTATGAGAAAGTTAGGCTGATTTGAACAGTGAGTTTTTTCAGTTGCAAAATTGATGTTTAGTTGCGGAACAACTTTGGCTGCAGAATGGCTTTAGCTACAAAATGTGCAAAGTTTCTGGAGCTAAAAATCTTGAACAAAAAGTTAGCCATTCATTTTTCATCATCAGTCCAAAAGTAATCAATACCTTTTAGAAAAATGAGCAAATAACCTACTTATTTAATTGACTAGTTTTTTTTTTTTTTGAATATTGAACGAGAGTAGAATTTATTCAAAAAACAATGGTTACCCTTTATTAAGGGAAATGAAAATATATCAAGCTCCATATACAGCTGAATTACAGAGAAGCGTATGCATATGGCTCCACTACAGTCATCATGATGCTCGCTAAGTTTCATTTCTCGTGTTAGTTCTCTAATCCTTTGTAGTTGGTATTCCAGATGGTAGCAAGAAAATGTCTGCATTTGCAAGAGAATAATGAACACAAAATACAACAAACCCAGAGCCAACATGCAAATTCGTCTTTGACGTAACAAGCCCTTCTAGTCAAAGTAAAGTAAAGTTTACAAATTAGGCAGAAGCTCAAATTAGCTCATTTGAATGTGGCACTCTCCTCTGTCCACAGAAAAACAAGGAGGAGAACAACAATATCCACCAGAAAACCGCTTAGTTTATTGTTGGAAACTCTTCTCATCTCTAACTCATGTAAGATGATTCCATCCCAATATTATGCTTTCTCCTGCAATGTAAGCGTGTGACCATTATGTACGCTAATGCATCTCAACTAGAGAGATTGGCTATGATAATCACAATAAAAGCACGAGCCACAACTATTCCCATGAATGCAGTAGGTGTCTGGAGGCATTTAATTACAAGTTAGCAAGTGTGGTAAGCAATTCCCTTTCAAGCGACTTAACCACACATCCAAATTACATAAAAATTTGCGTGATAGAATTCGGTCTCTGAGGGGGAAAGGTAGGCAATATCAAAATTGTCGATAGGTAGATCTGAACCGTGTAGCCAACATCTATAAAAAGATTCAAGGAAGAGTTGTATTCAATTGGGATACATCTTGTTGTTAAACAGGTGTTAATCTGAAGTAACAATGAAGTGCGAGTTAAAGATAGGAGACATTAAGTCGGAAGGCATGGCAGAGTAAGATTGAATGCCACAACTTCAACAGTCATAATTAGTCTTCAAACCAAATTTCCCTTCTTAAACATGCCATGTTAAATCAACAGCCTGTTCATTAATTCAAATCCATTTTTCTTCACGCGGCATGCAAAAAGAGGCTTTAGAGAACCGAGAAATTCTCCCAAACTGCCGCGAATTTCTTAAAACTGTTTCTGGGTTATCTAATTGACCCCATCCCCAAAATAATCCTTGCTTTATTTTTTCCTAATTCATTTTCATTTGGCTGAATTGAGCAGTTAAAGTTTGATGTTTTTACTGTTCTGCATTTTTGTGAATTGCTGCATTTGGCTATAAAATAAGTTTCAAAATTTTCTTCTGCTGTTGTTTCATCTTTCGCTTCCTGTCCTATAGGTCCTTATCCTCATAGACACCAAGTCTTCGTCCTTTGGATTGAGCTAGAATTCCAGCAATGGCCTTCCCAAAGCTAAGGCCTTCTTCATATGAATAGCCCTATCTTTCTGCCACCACCGCCACCCACAATGTAAGCACGGGTGCTTTGTTTATCTGTATTCTCTCCACTTCCCTTTTCCATCCTCGACCTCTTCCTGCCATTGTGATAAAAAAGAAGAAGAAAGAGATGTTTGCTCTTCACAGCTCCAAATAATCCCCACAAATTTCAAATTTGGGTTGAGGCCAAAGAACAGAGGATATTTCAAGCTGCAATAAAAATGGGAGAATTGTTTATACACTTTAGATGCAATCAACAGCAAATGAACCAGTCAATTTCAGTGATATAGCCTCCATCAGTAAGGCTCTTGCTCTCTGGAAATGGTGATGACAACAATTGACTAATTATGCAGCTAGAGAGAAACTTCGGCAATAGCTAAGGGTACATGACGCATATGGATTTTCCAATCAGCATGTGTGAGATCACCCGATGCTCATTCACATAAGTATGTAGGATACAAATATCCAAGTTATAGAGGAATGACAAATAAAATGGATACTTACCATTCCAAATACCAGTATTGTCCCATGTTCAGATTGTTTATATTGCAGGTTTATTTTTATTTTTATTTTTTTAAATGTTTTTGCAGGTTTGTTTCAAGGCCAAAGCTCAAACAGGAATGCAGGTTTTCTATTGAGGCCATAGTGAAAACTAGGATTGGAGATAGCCATTGGTTGTTTCCTTTTTTTTTCTTTTCTTTGAAATTGTGAAATTTTATAAAAATGATTAATGGTTTTCAATTTCAGGCAACAAAGAATTCCAGGTAAATATACTGAAAAAAGGACTTTGACTGAGGTCTTAAGCTGGTTTTTTTATCGATCTGGGTTGGGTGAATAGGATAGGATCCATGTCGAGACAATTCCGGAGATGCCCATGTGGTCGGTTTCTTCATTTGATGCATGTAACCTGCTAAACCTTGGAAATAGCTGCGGAATTCATAGTTAGTTGCGGAACAGGGCTGCATTTCGCAGCTAATTTGCAAAATCCTATTAAAATAGGACACATTGTTTTGAGGGTCACTACAAAACATAACCCGTCAATCTTGGACAACTGAACCTATCAAAGCAATTGGATTTTTATTGTTTTTTTTTCTTTCTCTTTTTTTTTTTTTAACGTAACAATTCTTTTTCTGATTCTCCAGATCACACAAAGTGCAGGAGGAGAGCATACTCGAGAAATTATTAATTTTTGTTTAGATGTAAGAAATAAGGTCTCCTAATTAAACTTTCCCGACAACGACACCAAAAGGTCTAGTCAATTTAGTGTCCTAAATTGCTCTACATAAATTATCAATCCAGGTATCTTAAACTGATGAAGTGTGGTGCACTGTATGTGCTTAGTTAACCTTTCTCTTACTTCGTTGTTTTATAGTTTATGCTGTTTTTGGGGGTTTTGTGTCTTATGCTTAAGGAAATTAATTTAAGAAAGAAAAGTTATGCTTCTAGATGAAAATCTCTAAATGTTAATGGACAACTAAATCTAATGACTTTTAATGTTAAAATCTAATTTCTAAAGAAGAGAGAAAAGAAAATGAACATTAGATAAAAACAAATCAAAACTTTGAATAGTTAGATTAATCTAAGCCAGCAAAATGTTTATGAAATGAAAACAGAAATGATAATGCTATTTGAAATGGAAATAAAATACAAAGCATGTAACTAAATGAAGTGTTTTGTCACTCTGCTACACAATTTTGGGAGAACTACCTCCTTGTGATAACATTTTTTTGAGGGACTCCATACTTCATTGTTCTAAAACTGAAAATGAAATGCAAGGAAAAACTCAGTCATTAGTAAAACATTTTGCCACTTAATCTTAGGTTCAACCATCGATGAAGGGCCTTTGGAAATATCTATTTAAATCATGAGTTACTAAATTGATAAGAAAATGGCATTAAGCTATTTAACTCTAAACTAATGAACAACAAGAAATCTCATTCATAAACACAACATTTCACATTTAGTTTAAGGATAAATCATCAACGAAAGGCTTTGGAAACATCTATTTATGTAATGAGTGACTACTCTAATAAGCAAATACAAAAACATGTAAAGGGAAACTAATCTACTGTGTGGTCAAATGCTCCAATCACCAATTGGAAAATACTTTCTTGGACTATTTTGCTAAGCATAGATTACACAGTTAGATAAATCTGCAATCAACCGGTTGAACACACTTGCATAAATTAAACTTGCATGAATGGAAAATCTAAACTATTAAACTTGAAAACAATAAAATGACATACTTGAATGAAATCAAAGAAAAATTACAAAATAAAATCTACTCTACCTTACATTCTAATATGCTCCATGACATCTACTTCACATCTCCTTCCATGTGGAGAACATCAAAGCTTTATTCAAATTCTTCAAAATTACAAAGTACAACAAGTTGAGCTAACAAGAGTTTACAAAGCTCTCCAAAGCTCCCAAAGCTTTCCAAAACTTCTAAGACTAAAAAAAGCTACCAAATGAAGGAGAGAGATCTCCTATTTATACAAAAAGATGAGAAGTCATCTCATTAATGAGAGTCCATGAATCTCTCCCTATACCTCTAGAGTTCTAATCAAAATAGGAAATGATAAGACACATGTCTTCTTAGAGTTTCAATACAAATAGAAAATGTGACAGCTCATTTTGACCTACACATGTCAACAATCTCAACCCTCTTGTTAGGTATAAGCATATGCACATTATTTTCTAATTTTTAACCATAAATTCACTTAAAAAGGCTAAGAATTAATAAAGTTTGGAAAAACATAAATGTGACCCAATGATCATGAAAGTGAGATGAATGTAGTGACATGGTAGTGAAATGAAGGTGAAAAGGAGGTGATATAATGGACATAATAGTGAAAGTGTAATGGAAATGTATGACAATTTCAAGACCCAACAACACCCCTCTATCCATCTAAGTAAGTAATCCCACCACCAAATCCAAATCAAAACCCAAGTACAATCATAACTAGCCTAAAATCATTTAACTAAACAAAGATAAATTATAAAGAGAGAGCCCTCTTTGAGCCTTAGGAAGGCTAGATCCTAATCTCCAAAGTAGGTTTGTGGTTACCTCTATCATTTCTTTCACTAACAACTCAAAAGAAATTTTTGAGTGATAACATATTGGCGACCATACTGGGGATTCGATCTTCAGTGTAATAAAACTTTAAGGAAATCTTAATTCTCATCATTTGCCCCTTAAGGTCATTTTAAGAAGTTGTTGTTAAAAAGTTTCAAAATAAACAATTAAAAAAATTAAAATTCTGGCTCCCAAAAAGACTCACTATACTAGGGCAAATCCAGATCCAAACCCTGCTACAATAGTTGATGACCATGACAGAATTTTAAGAAAACCAAAAAAGGTAGAAACTCAAGCAAGTAGTAGCCAGTTAGTTAAAGCAAATTCACTCCCCGAGGAATTATCAACTTTAGAGGATATTCCATTTGATTTGTCATTTGACCTCTCATTGTTTAGAAGTAAATCAGAAAATGCAATTTATGAAACTATGTTAGACACTAATTTTATTCAATTCATTGAGTCAAAAAGGGTGCCTATACATCCAGATTTAGATAAACTTGTGTTGGATACTTTTGGCAAGCTAGAAGCTTTAACCTCTGATCTCAGCTGGGTCTCTGTCTGAACTGACATGCATGAGTTATTTAAGCTATAATATGCAGTTATCTGAAAATACCAGTTGTTACATGCATGCAAGCATTAACAAACTGAATCTCATTAATTTAACAACTTGTTAAATTAATCTAACTGGACTTGACTCAGTTAACTGAGCCAACTAATTACAACTCATCCTCATTCTTTAACTGTTGGTTAAATCTATCTATTAAAGGATAATATGTTGCATGTCCTCACAAAGACTTCAAGTTTGATTTTCCTTAACTAATTAACTCAAACTGAATTAATTAATTAATTTACAAACTGATGTTAATATCAAATTCGAATTTTACTTCCTATTTCTAGTCCAGGGACTGACTAAAATAGGAATCCACACTGAACTGTTAAAAATAGAACTTCTATTTTTAGCACTTCCATTTTTCATTCCCTGCTGCCCAATCCAGCACTGGTACCCAAACTACTATTTTTAGCACTTCTATTTTTAGCAATTTCTTGTTTCCACTTTTCAACACAAATCAAAGCAGGTTGATGTCAACCTTTGACATCAAAATAGGAAAAATGCAGATGTCATCCATGCAACCCACAGTCCAATAGCCAAAAACATCAGCAGACTATAGAAAAGAAGATTTTGAGGTTTTGGCCAGGGATGTTCATCCCATTGACCAAATTGAGTTCCACAAGCAGGCAGGTGAGATGATTTATTCCACCTTGACACGTAAATCCATGGCTGCACACAAGCTTCAAATTTCATTGGACAACATTACATCACAGTACAAATTGGAAAAGGCCTCCTCGCAGGCCAAGGACAAGAGGATCAAGTCATCGGAAGACTTGGTGATTGAGCTGGGACATGATCCCAATGATATCAAGGCTGCTGAGAAGTTAATAAAGAAAAAGAATGAGGACATTGGTACTCTCAAAAAATAACTCAAATTGCCTCATTCAGAGCACCCACAGACAAAAGAGGTCCTTGACAGCCAAACACATCAGGAGGAAATGATGGACCTCGTTTTACAATTGAATGACCAATTAAAAGAGATGGAGAAGGAGTTGGACAACTTGATATAACTGAAACAGGCCAGCCTTGAGACTTCCCCTACCACTGTCATTCCAATAGTCACTACAACAATACCTTCCACTTTGGCAGCAACATTGGCTCCTATAGCTCCAATGGCTGCAACACTACCAGTTGCCACAACATCTACATCAGCAACAGGGTCGACAACAGCAGCAGCTCAGCCAGGTGATGAGGCTAGTAAATTGGTCAAAATAATGGAAGACATGTCCATTCAAACCACACAAATAAACAAGCTTAAGGAAAAGATAACCAGTCATGAGAATGACAATAAGCTTGCACAAATTATGCAAAAGGAAGAAGTACAGAAGGAAACCAAAATGAATAAAAGGATAAAGAGCTTAGAGAAAGAGTTGACTTTAAAGGAACCACTTGGGTGTGGATTGCTATACATTTGTAGAGTTGTATTGATCATAAACCTAAGGGTTATTGTACTAATTTATTTCAAGTCAGCCGACTGGACTGAGTAATAAATAGATTGCATTACAGGATTAATGTGTTGAGCTATTACAGTGAAGTATTTTCTTTGTCAAATTTTTTATTTTCTTATGTATCTCACAAACTTAAATGTTATCTAAAGTGAATGAATTAACTGGAAATTTATCTAAGAATTTGTTTAAGTACACTCTGTCTTGAATAGTTAATCATTTTTATGTTTTCTTCTAATATCCAGATCTGAGCATCCTTAATTGCTCTCCCATCCCGGTTGACCTCTTACACTTTATTCAAAATCCGGTCTAAGGAACCCTTAATAGCTCTTTGGACCCGATTGAAACCAAACTTCACCATCCAGCCTTAAGATCTGAAATTACTCAGCTACCTTGCCCTGTAGACACTATTTTTAGAACTTAATCCAGTCCTGTTTGCTTGACTTTTAACCCCATAGCCCAATGGTAAAATACACCCCTCTTGCCATCTAAGTAAGTAATCCCACCACCAAATCCAAATCAAAACCCAAGTACAATCATAATTAGCCTAAAATCAATTAACTAAACAAAGTTAAATCATAAATAGAGAGTCCTCTCTGAGCATTACGAAGGCTAGATCCTAATCTCCAAAGTAGGTTTGTGGTTACCTCTATCATTTCTTTCTCCAACAACTCAAAAGAAATTTTGGAGTGATAACATATTGGCGACCATACTAGGGACTCGATATTCAGTGTAATAAAACTTTAAGGAAATGTTAATTCTCATCTTTTGCCCCTTAAGGTCATTTTAAGAAGTTGTTGTTAAAAAGTTTCAAAAAAAACAATTAAAAAATTAAAATTCTGGCTCCCAAAAAGACTCATTATACCAGGGAAAATTAAGATCCAAACCCTGCTACCATAGTTGATGACCCTGACAGAATCTTAAGAAAACCAAAAACGGTAGAAACTCAAGCAAGTAGTAGCTAGTTAGTTAAAGCAAATTCACTCCCCGAGGAATTATCAACTTTAGAGGATATTCCATTTGATTTTTCATTTGACCTCTCATTGTTTAGAACTAAATCATAAAATGCAATTTATGAAACTGTGTTAGACCCTAATTTTTTTCAATTCATTGAGTCAAAAAGGGTGCCTATACATCCATATTTAGATAAACTTGTGTTGGATACTTTTGACAAGCTAGAAGCTTTAACCACAGTTCATTCCCCTAAACCATTCATTCGTCAACTTCCTCTTCAACCATGCACCTCAACCTCATCTAGTTCATCTCCATCCATTTCAAGCCCTTCCTCAAGCACCCCTAGTCAAACCAAAATCTCAGCCATGGTAGAAAAATATGCACCTTTGGTTTTACCAGCACAACTCCATGCCATGCTGTTGGGGCAAAGTGATTTCCTATCATTTAACTTGTCAACCTAGGGGTTTCGTAAACTTGTGAAGCATGCGTGCATTATATGTGCTAGAAATTGTCTTTCAATTTAGATCAATCTAACTACAAAATAACGAAAACCAATTCATCTAATCTATGAAATCAAATAATGAAAATGAAATTCAACTAACCTGTGAAATAAAAAACAACTAATTTATACTTAGTTACTCTGGCATTCAGTTATGAAGTGTTACCTTCTTGAGATGATGTGTAAGCAACTATTTATACTTTAACTTCTAATGTCCTAGAAAATCAAGTAAAGTGTGCAGAAAATGACTGAGTAATTGCATGTATTAAATATTTAACCATTCAATCTTGAAATATGATTAAATCAATTTCTTAGAATGATCTTTAGGAATATCAGTTAATGCAATTAAATGAGGATCTTAAAAGAAAATATAAAAGCACGAAAAAGTAAAGCTCAATGATTGCATAAGTTGACATTCAATCACCCAATTCAAAGTCACCTTCTTGGCCTGATCCTTTATTCAATTATACAATGAATTGATAATTTGATCTAAGAAAGTAAATATCAGAACATGAAAGGAAACTAAATAACTATGAGCCCTTGCCTCAAACTTAATCCAATTAGAAAATACATAAATCTTCCATATTGAAATGTTTTTAGAAAAGCAAAGATTACACAGTCATTCTAAAACTAATACTAAGAAAGCAAATGAACTTTAATTTATAAAAGCAATTAAATCTCATAATCATTAGATGGCCATTCCAATGGTGTATGAGGATGGCAAGTGAAGAAGCTCCATATGCAAGCAAAACTAAATCTTCAAATCTCCAAGTATAAGATCCAAATTCTCTATTAAAAACATGAGCATTTCTCTAACTTTACACACGCCTTTCAAAGGAGAAGGCTCTCCTATTTATACAAAAATATAAGAAGCTACCCTATTTAATGAAGATCCACTAAAATCTCCTATAGTTACAACCAAATAGCTCATAATGAGACACATATCCCCTAAGTGTCTCATAGAGTTCTAATCCAAATAAGAAATGATGAGACACCTCATAGAGTTACAATCCAAATAGGACACTTATCCTTCTTTGACCTTTATCCAAATCTCCTTTGAAGGGAATTTGAATTTGAGCATTGGAGGCCACATAAGGGTGCCTTGGAAGCTTCCAAATGACTTACACATGTCATGAAACTCAAGCCACATATATAGATACATGAAACCATGTTAATTTCCTAGTTTTTAATCATAAATTCACTTTAAACACATAAAATAAATAACTTTGGTAAATAAGGATCCTAACCCATATATTTATGAAAATGGTGGCTAATGAAAGGTTATATGGTTATGGAGTTACGACATGTGAGTGAAATGGTGGTGGTAAACGTGAAAGTGGATGTCATTTTGAAGACATTTTGGAAGCCCAACACATGCCCCAAGATTATCAAAGCAAAATCTTTCTTTTTGATGCTACTGGTTAGTATACTGCCCAACATCATGTGAACAAAATGACTGATTACTTTGAATTGCATGAAATCGATGAATCTAATGTCCAAATGAGGTTATTTGCCCAAACACTGATAGGAGATGTTAAGAAATGGTTCAAAGGTTTACTAACTAATCATATTGCAGATTTAGCTGCTTTTCATAGATATTTTGTTGATAGATGTGAAAGAAAGAAAAACTCTTTGCAAATACTATCTGAATATGATAACATTAGAAGAGCTCCTAATGAGTCAGTTCATGATTATTTTACTAGGTTCAATAGCATCTACAATGCAATCCCTGCTAATATTAATCCTCCACAGACCTAGCATTGATCAAATTCCCTGGTAGTTTTGACATTGATATGTCATACCAATTAAAGGAAAGAAACTGTGAAACATTGGTACAAATGAAAAGTAATGCTGTTAGTGTAGAAGCCAATCTATTAGCTAAGAAGGCTAGGATGAGAAATGAAAAAAGAGTTGTCATTAAAGAGGAAAATTTAACTTCTAATGGTAAAATAGATAGTTTAGCAAAGAGTGTAAAAAGAATAATGGATAGATTAGAAAACATGGAAAGAAAAACTCAGTGGGAGAATCAACAACCACCCCCAATAAGAAACCCCAACTTCAGGAAGAATCCTAACACTAGAAAGAATGCTATACTAGATCAACAAATTAGACCACCCTTCCAAGAAAACTATGCTGAGGGTTCACAAAACCATGAGGGAGAGGATGACACCCAGATAAACTTATTAGGGATTAAAAATGAAGATGTTGTTTTTCTTACTCAAGAAGAACATGAATTGTACATGCTGCAACAATTGAAATTAGAATTTGGAGAGTCCTTTGACTTTAAACAAGGCTATGAATCTGCTATATATGAGGTTCACAAACATTATAACCTAAGAAGTAAAAATAATAATGAAATTCCCACTAAGAGATCAATCCAAACCTAAACTAAAAAGATAACAGAAGTTCATGTGACCAAAATCCTACAAATCCTCCCTAGAGGAACTTAGGAGACTTCCAGCCCAAAAATTGTAGATATAACTTCATCTGAAACTCAAACTGAAACTATTACTCAAACCATTCCAATTAAGAGAATTCAAAACAAAACAACTGAGACACAAACTGAATTTCCTAGTACTGAAAAAGAAGATAAAAATACACAGACCACATTTGCTAAGGAAGATATCATCCAGTCAAGCAAAACTCAATTGCCATTCAACATTAAGACTGAGATAGTGAATTGAAAATATTAGTCCCTTTGATCAAGCTAGTGAAAAATGAATCATATAGACCACAAATCACTGAAACATTAAATATAGGTGAAGGAGAGGATGCTTTGAATTTGAATGATGATCAACCTGAGTTATTGTTTGGTCCTGAAGTAAATGGCACACATCAGCAAGGGGGTATTTCTCCTTTCTACATTAGCTTGAATGTTCATGATAAAATCTTACATAATGCTATGCTAGACTTAGGGGCATCCCATAACTTAATGCCAAAAGCAATCATGGAGAGACTAAACTTAGGTGACACCAGACCATACAAGGACCTCTTTTTTTTTATTCTAGCCAAGTCAAGTGCCTTGGCATGATTAAAGATTTGTGTGTGACTCTAGTCCAGTGCCCAACAAAGAGTATTGTCATGGAAATAGTAGTTGTTGATATCCCACCCAAGTATGGAATGTTGTTATCTCACTCATGGGAAGAAAAATTGCAGGGATCTTTACAACTAGACATGTCATATGCCACCATATCTATTTTTGGTCAACAAAGAAAACTTTATAGAGAAACATTGATGAAATACATGGTGAGTAGTGCAGAAAAACCACAGAATTTCCCTATATACTCCATGCATTCTGATATGGACTCTTTTATCTTGTACAATTCAGAACATGACAAAAATGAAATCACAGTTGTAGAAGAAAAATACAAAGCTCCTGATAGTGAAAACATTTTTCATGAGTCCCTATGGCATTTAGATTTTGATGGCTCTATGAATAGATTAGGAGCAGGTGCAGGAGTGTGGATTCACAACATGGAAAATAATCATTCTGAAGGTCATGCATTTAGATTAAACTTTAAATGCACAAACAACATGGCAGAATATGAAGCTCTAATCTTAGGACTACAAATGGTTAGAAAACTTGGAGCCAAGAGAGTTTCTATCATGGGAGACTCAGAATTGATTATTAAACAAATCAAAGGTGAATACTTTGTAAATAATCCCAGACTTAGCCAATATAGAGAGACTGTCCTAGATTTGGTTAAAGACCTTCTGGAAACTGATTTTGCAGCCATTCCTAGGAAACAGAATATGCAGGCTCATAGTCTGGCCACTTTTTCTAGTGTAGAAATTCCCACTTGTAGATCACCTGGTAATGCAATAAACTAAAGCAAAACACTTGATCTACTTCTATAAACAATTTAGCGGAAGCTTAATCAAACATGAGAAACATCAATAAGAACACATATAACTGATAAGAAGAATTCAATCACACATAACACAGAAATATAATCCGGGAAAGCCTCAGCCTAAAACCCCACTCTCTGTATTATCATACATAGGATTTATACAAAGCCTTAGCTCTCACACAGCTAGCCAGCTCTCAGTACAATCCTCACAGATGAAGGTGGAAATACATCAAGTTTACACAAAGCCTTAGCTCTCATAGCTAGCCAGCTCTCAGTGCAATCCTCCTGGATGCTCACAGGAAATCAAGACTTCTCCTAAGCCTTCTCCTCTTTCCTCCAAGCCTCCTATTTACTTGCGCAGTTTTTCCTGGGTGATCCTCCTATTACCACGTGTGACACTGATGTCTCACACTGATCTCACACCCTGTAAAACTGCACAATCCTCAAGGAACCTTGATCCTTCTGCTTGGATGATTTTCCTTTATAGGAAAAATCCATCCAACTGATAGTACACTGTCCCTCCTCTGATCTCAACTGGGTCTCTGTCTGAACTAACATGCATGAGTTATTCATGAGAGAATCTTTAGTTATCTGAAGAACAACAGTTATATGCTAGCATGCATTAACTAACTGAACTTACTTAATTTAAAGAAACTGTTTAAATCAAATACAATTGGACTTGACTTTGTTAACTGAGCCAACTAATTACTACTCAAATTAGAACTCATCCTTATCTCTTTAACTGATGGATAAATTCCTCAATTAATAGATAAACTGTTGCATGTCCTCACATAGACTTCAAGTTTGTTTTTCCTTAACTAATTAACTCAAGATGAATTAATTAATTAATTTAAAAACTGCTGTTAATATCAAATTCAAATTTTACTTCCTATTTTTAGTCCAGGGATTGACTAAAATAGGAATCCATCCTGAACTGCTAAAAATAGACTGCTATTTTTAGCACTTCCATTTTTCATTCCCTGCTATTTTTAGCACTACTATTTTTAGCATTTCTTGTTGCCATTTTCAACAGCTAGTACTTGCGAATTGCCTTTTCAGCCCAACCACTAGTACACTGCAAAAGTGAGACATAGGCCTGTTATACCTAACACTTTGAAATATTGGCAGATTTTCTCACAAGATTCTCAAATTTATGGTTTCATGAATGCTGAAGGAGGGTTTCAAAACTGTAATATAGATATAGATTGTACAATAGATAATAACATAG
This sequence comes from Pinus tabuliformis, assembly GCA_031772625.1. Classification (NCBI taxonomy): domain Eukaryota; kingdom Viridiplantae; phylum Streptophyta; class Pinopsida; order Pinales; family Pinaceae; genus Pinus; species Pinus tabuliformis. Next base: position 1,309,465,231 of record CM062818.1, read on the forward strand.
ATAGTGAGATAGATGTGAATGCTTTAGATATAGGTAAACCAAATAATTTCACTAAAGTAGAAATAGATAACTTAGAAAATGTAGAAATATAAGAAATAATGAATGATGATCCTTAAATTCTAAACCTTAAAAATAACTTTTTGCCTAAGGGATTAGTCCCATTAGAAGATTTGTTTGATTCAAACAATGTAGCTAGGAAACAAAAAATGGAGCCTTTAAGAGCAGATATAGAAGAACATAACATAGGGACTGAAGAAAAACCCAAGCTTATCAAAATATCAAAATCCTTACCTTCAGATGAAAAGATTAAATGCATAAGTCTGTTCAAAGAGTTTCAAGATGTCTTTGCCTGGAGTTATGAAAACCTTAAGTCTTATGACACTAACATAATTCAACACAAGATGCCCACCAAAGAAGATCATAGACCCTTTAAACATAAGCTTAGAAGAATTAATCCAGTTCTTATGCCACTCATTGAGAAGGAAGTGAAAAGGATGTATTATGCACAGATCATAGCACCCATTAGATATTCATATTAGGTCTCCAACTTGGTCACTACTAGGAAGAAAACAAGAGAAATTAGACTTTGTGTTGATTTCAAAAACTTGAACAAAGTCTCATTAAAAGACAACTATCCTCTACAAAAAATGGACCACATTCTTCAGAGGGTAGTAGGCTCATCCAGAATTTCATTGCTAGATGGATTTTCTGGATACAACCAAATCTTAGTTCAACTAGAGGACCAAGAAAAGACTGCATTTACTACTCCTTGGGGTACTTTCATGTATTTGAAGATGCCTTTTAGATTAATGAATGCAGGAGAAACATTCCAAAGAGCTATGGATATAGCTTTTTCCAAAGAAATCCATGAATTTCTAGTTGTTTACCAAGATGACATCAAAATATTTTCTAAATCAGATAACGAACTTCTAGATCACCTAAGAAGAGTTTTCATTAAATGCAGAAAATTTGGTATTTCCTTAAATCCCAAAAAGACACTCTTTGGTCTAAAAGAAGGTAAGATCTTGGGACACATAATATCCAAAGATGGAATTAGAATAGATCCAACTATAATAGAGGCAATCTTGACCATCAATCATCCTAGAAACATCAAAGAATTACAGTCATTTTTAGGCAAAATAATTTTTCATAGGAGATTCATTTCAAACTTAGCAAAATTAATTAGAGAACTAAATAACATGTTAAGGAAAGATTCAACACTTAAGTGGACAGTGGAGGCTAAACAATATTTTAAGGCCATCAAAGAAGCCTTTACCAAAACTCCAGTCTTCATAAGTCCTGATTTCCAAAAATATTTTATAATTTTTTCTTTTGCTTCAGAACATACTATTGCAGCAGTCTTGTTGCAAAAGAATGATCAAGGATATGAGTAACCTATTGCATTTTTTAGTAAATCATTAAGAGATGCCACATTAAAGTACAACATAATGGAAAAAAATCACTAGCTTTAGTGAAATCTATTAAAGATTTCAGAGTATACATCTTGTATTCACATATCATTGCTTATGTCGCAAATTCAGTAGTAAAGGACATTCTGACACAGAATGGGCCTGAAGGAAAGAGAGGCAAATGGATTGCCATTATTTTGGAATATAATATAGAAATAAAGCCTACAAAACTTATTAAAGGCCAAGGATTAGCTAAACTCATGGCTGAATCGAATTTTCAGGCTTTAGATATAAATTTCATTGGTGCTCTAGATGATCAGGAAGAGATGTCGACTCCACAGATCAGTGAAGATTTTACAGATTCACTTGGTATGCAGATATCATATTTGTTTTACTAAACTTACAAGCTCCTCCTGGTTTATCTAGAACTAAAGCTAGATTTTTGAAAATGAAATCAATGAAATATTGTATCATAGATAATGCTTTATTTTTGAAAGATAATGGTGGCATTCTATTAAATTTATTATTGAAAGATGAAATTGACAAAGTTATGCAAGAATTTCATGCAGGGGATTGTGGAGGACACCTATATTGGAAAACAACTGCTGACAATATTCTAAGGGCAGCCTTTTACTGACCCACCCTTTTTGCAGATGTCAAGAAACATGTGACCTCCTGTCATAAGTGCCAGATATTTGAGGGCAAAAGAAAGCTTTTAACTCTACCTCTCAAACCCATATCCACAGAAATGCCATTTCAACAATGGGGTTTAGACTTCATTGGGGAAATTCATCCATCCTCCTCATCTCAGCATAAATGGATTTTGACAGCCACTGATTACTTTACTAAATCGATAGAAGCCATCCTTTCTAGACAAGCCACATACTCTATAATTATCTCATTCCTTGAAAACAATATCCTGTCAAGATTTGGATGCCCACAAAAGCTCATTACTGATAATGCAACTACTTTTAAATCCAAAAAAATGGTAGACTTTTGTTAAAAATATCACATTACCCTTGGCCATTCCACTACTTATTAACCTCAAGGTAATGGACTTGCATAATCCTCAAACAAAAGCCTTGTCAATATCATTAAGAAACTATTGGAAGACAACAAGAAGACATGGAACAAAAAGTTGGTAAATGCCTTATGGGCAGACAGACTAACTACCAAAAAGTCCATTGTTACATCTCCTTATCAGTTAGTATATGGAATGGATGTTGTTTTTCCATCCTCTTTAGGAGTACCGGTGATGAAGACCATTCAAGAGTTGCAAGTAGAACCAAATGATATCCAAAGAAGGATAAATCAGACAATACACTTACAACAAACCAGAGAAGAAGTCTATGTCAAATCACAAGTGATCAAGGATAAAATCAAGAATATTTTTGATAAAAGGACCAAAGCTAATGATTTTTACATAGGTGATAAAGTTATCAAATGAGATTCTAGAAGAGAAGAGAAAGGAAAACATGGCAAATTTGATTTCCTATGGCAAGGCCCTTATATCATTTATGGTTACAGAGGTAACAATTCATTTTTCTTGAGAGGACTAGATGGAACAAATCTACGAGGAGGACCTGTCAATGGTAGAATGCTGAAGCATTACTTATCCACAGATTAATAGTAGTTCACTTTACTTTTCTAATTGTACATAACATTGCAAAGTTTAGATTGGATTGGATGGTGACATTTTGAAGTTGAAGCCCGGAGAGAAGGCCCTGAGCTTTGAGGGGTTCACCATCATAAGTATGAATAAAGCAGAATCATAGAAGAGTAGTTTACAAGTTAACTACAGTCACAGTTTCAAAGGCTGCTGATCTTAAAGTTCTTGACATTTCACCAGGAAATTCCATCCCCATGTGGAGCCACTATTAGGGTCCTAAATAATAGGATTCGTAATTTTGAATTAGCTATGGTTAGTCTTGTAATATTGTACATGCTTTTGCTTTCTGCAAAATGTCTTCCATACTAAAAATTAAAAAATGTAAAGAGGGTATGTCCTAAAATAATAATCAAAGGAAAAAAAGATAAAAAAAGATAAAAAAAAGTGAAAAACATGAACCTCCAAAAGAAATAAAACAGATCATGAAAGTGTGAAAATTCAAATGCCACTACTTTTTACTTTACTATGCAAAATAAGGTTGTGTGCAACGTGTAAGAAATGCCACAATCCATGATGGTCAAATAGCTTAATCTTGACTCATTCATGTTTTAAATTTCATGTTGATAGATAGAGAATGAAGATCTAGCCAAACTGTTTAACCTTGGTAGATCAGTAGTTAGTTAGAGAATAAAAATGAGCTCATTAGTTTAATCTGAGCCATTGGAAGTTATAAGGTTAGAATTAGATAGTTTCTTGTCAAAGGAAAAGGAAATAAAAGGTCAACAAGCTCAAATGCACCCAATGAAATGAAGAAAAAATGTTAGGGTAAATAAAGGGTAGGTAGAAGAAAGGTTGCAAATGCACAAGGTTGTTGAGTCAAAAGCACATTTATCATGCTTAATCCTATGTTTCATGTGCAGGAGGAAATGTGAGAATGAAAGGATATCCACCAACCTTGTTTTACTAATTTCCCCTCATTTCACTACACCCCCACATGCTTATTTTCTAATTTTCTCATTATCCCTTCATCACTTATAAATACCCTTTTTCCCCCTCATTTTGACCTTTACGCCTGGGTTTCACACATTTCCCTAGAAATTACCCTTCAAAAATCATCCCCCTTCCTAAAAACCCCTTTCCCTAGTGTGAAACCCATTCCCTATTACAAAATTACTTTCCCCCCTTATTAATTTCCCTATTTCCCTTCAAAACCCACAAAAAAATCCCTTACCCTGAGTTTTTATGCCCCTGCTTTATCTACTTAACTTCCCGGCTTCATATTTCCCTGATATCCTTTTTTAACCCACCAAACCTTGGTGTAGTTTAAAAAACCCGCCACAAAAACCACGATCCCACCTTAATTAACCATATGTTTATATTGAAAATCCCGACATTATTGGTTAAATAATTACAATTAACTGTAATTAAATCCCGGACCCCACAAATCCCTTTCCCAATTTCCACCGTGCAACTCAACTGCGCGATAGCCCTCTGATCTCTTGCCCCTAGATCTTATGGTGTATAGCCATATCACACAGATTCATTGTCCTATCAATAATGGCCCAAGAGCACGTGAGATTCGCGGTTTTCCCAGGGTGTTGTTGGGAAAAGTATCCAATACGGAATGACCCTATCCCACTCTAAGGGTGAAAGTACCTCAAGTGTCGACATAGCAGACGGTGATTGGGCCAGGTCCTCTATCTGTGCTATTTTCGCACAAGGATTCAATGTCGATTTGTGTACTGCTCCCTTTTGCGACTTTATCATTGGCTCAGGAACGATGGGTGGCACAACTTCGGTCAAAGTTGTTGTCGAAATACTAGGTTGTTCATTAGCCTTGTTGTTCGACAGCTTTGGATTCCTGTAACCTTTATTCCTCGTCAAAGCATCATTTTGCTACTTTGATACAGACAACATAAGCACTTGGGATCGGGAAGCATTTTGATTAGCAACCAGTTCGGTTCCCAGGCTTGGAAACGGATCAGTCAACACAGCTGAGGTTTTCGAACTCTTAAAGAATCTTTTAAGCTCATCTTTGTATGGACAATCTGCTGTCCAATGATCCTCATCACATATATGACACCCCGCAGGGGTTTTCCTTTTTCTCCCTTTCTTTTTCTTCTTGCCCCCTGGTTGCTTCAGATGTTTTCCCTTGTCGTCCGACACGGCACTTACTTCCGAGGCAAGAAGTTCCTCATTCACATTTTGACCGGAAATCTTACGGGCCTTTTTAGATATAGCCTTTGTCAATTTCATGTCTGTTGCGCCAATCATGCCATCGCCGGCATGAGAGTCATTGTTTGATTTAGGAGGAGGAGGAATTGAGAATTCCGGCCTAGGGGCATCAGGTATTTTGTCGTAGAGCGTGCCGGACTGAGTGTAAACCAAGTCCAGATATTGCACGCGAGCGATGACTTGCTCTTCCGTTACGACTCCCCCCTTTGCCACATCTTCCGTGATGGCGGGAAGTAATGACTTGATAAACCATTCAGCTAATAGCTGATCGGGAACGTACGTTTTTACCATCCTACGACGACGTCGCCACTCATGTATATGATCAGATATGTGGGTGGCGGTTGTCTGTTTGAAGTTGGTAAGGAGTTCCGTTCCCGTTTCATACCTTATCGGTAATTGAAAATGGGTTAAAAAGGTTGTGGCTAAGGTACTGAAGTTGTCGAACGACGCTCTAGGCAATTCAATGTACCATTTTGCCGCTGGTCCCGTTAACGTCCTCTGAAAGAGGCGAAGTCTTATCGAATCATCATTCAGGGTGTTTGATGAACACCATAGATGGAATGTCATCACATGATTCGACGGATCTTCACCCGGATTTCCATTAAATTTAGGAATGTCTGACGGAAGTTTATGCGGAATCGCTGGCCACCAAGGAGCATAAGAAATTGGATCATTCGTCAGCCGGTTTAGATCTGGTAATTCTAGAGTTGCTACAAAGGGCAACTGTTGGTTCAGGTTAGGCGAAGCATACCCAGGATAAGATGGGATCGCCTGAGCAATGGGTCTTTGCAAACCAGCATAATGCTGGCAACTTTGACAAGTTTGATGGGCATAACCATTATAGTATGGTTGCCCATTACTTACAAAGGCTTGTTGCTCAGGTCCTTGATATGACTGCTGGAATTGCGGTTGTTGAGATTGAACTAGCTCTGGTTGTTGGACCATTTGCTGTTGTCCAATACTGGATGATTGACCAAGATGAGGATTCATAGTACTTGTTTGAGCTTGAGTCGCTCCAGATAAGGAGGCACTAACCTGAGGTTTTGATTGGGTCGTTGAGACAAGAGGCTGTTGTATTGCAACCTGAGAAACTTGGGGTTGACATACAATAGGTAACACTTGTACTTGCGACGTAGTCACCATAGCAGGTATAGCGGGAATAGTCGACACAGGGTGTACTGGTTGCATTGAATATACAACCCCTGGTTGTTGAGGCAGTATTGGCATCCAACCGCTGGATGTAATTCCAGTTTGACCTGAACCTTGTTGTAAACTCCCATATGGTTGTTCTCTGGGAGGGAACAAGAAAAGGGCATACTGCCCTCCATATGGTGGAAATCCAGTACTTAAAGGGTAAATTGGCCTTTGAAGACATATTGGATCAATTTGTTGAGTTTCAACATAAGAAATACCAGATGATAATCCGGATGAAGAAATAGGAACTAACCATGTCGTCGAAACAGTCTCTGATTGGACTCCAGCTTGTTGTTGACAATTTGTTGGGACAGATGGTATACCAGCGAACATCGTTGGAGTAGCGGCAAGAGGCTCTGCCGCTGCTGTGTCGGATGACACAGTCCTGGATGTCGACGGTTGTTCAGACATATTTAGTCTATCCAAAAGATTTCCTAGCGATTCTACAAGAACTTTGTGATGAAGGTAGACTAACTTCGAAGATCAATGAGGGAAAGGTGATGATTATTCCGTTTAAAATAAATTTTAACGACGCTTAGACACAACTTGCTTTTTCAATTTTAAAGAGTCGAGAAAAAGCTAAAGATGACTCTAGTCTCCTTCGATGTTTTAACGAGCCCGAAGTGACAAATGCTCGGATGGACTTTTTCTGTTATAGAGTCTGAAAAAGGCCAAAGGAACTGCTCTGGAGTTCTAGGCAGAGGGTGTGCCAAACTTTTCGCAAAACCGTAGAATATGTTTTAAGGTACGGGCGGTCGATCTTCGTGAATGCTGTGTTCACTGCATTGCGATCAGTAGGGCGGCCGACACGGCTTCCTAAGGATAAAGGATATATGCCTATAGGGGTCTCCCAATATATACGCGACGGTACGTGGGAGCACAATCCGTACTAGCGCTATCGTCCCTCAGGAGGAATCACCCACCTTCCACGAGATCGACAGTCACTAGGCTTAACGATGCCGGAACACGTCTCTAGCCTAGACCTCTATGTTATGCGTTATGTTGCAAAGCGTTGTTAAGTTCATTCAATTTATTTTAGGTTGATCTTGTTTAGAAGTTTGCCTTTTTGGATCACCACGAGATGTATGATACAACTCCTAAATGCAGTCTAAAGATGATAAGCAAGCTTTTATATCTTTTCAACATATGAAAATCCTAACTACTAAGGGAAAAGAAAGACATCATCTTTTCACACAGAGCATAGAGCACACAGTAATGCACTTTTTCCCTAAATCAACATGCAAGCTGTCAAAATGCAGATGCACAAATGCATGTATTTCTTTTCTCTTTCTTAATAGTGATGTTCTAAAAAGAAAGCTGTTGCATAAATTTGAATTCGATTTCAAGTGAAAACATAAACAAGTTCCTTTTTTCAAAATCAAAAGACACCTTAAGATTTACTTGTTTCGACACTAGAAATGCATAAATTCAAACCAAATGACGAAAGTAAAAGCTAAATCAACTGTGAACAGCAAGCAAACTCACTCCTAAGATCAAAACGACACTTCTGACAGGCCCAGATCTAAGGGTCACAGTAAGACTAGATTACTTTCGTAATGGGAAACTGCAAATGATGTAACAAATACACAAAGAACAAATACAGTTTCTTTATACAACCGAGGTGGAAATGGAGGCAAAGAAAGGTGGTTTCAGGTAAGAACACTGACTGATAACAGGTTGCAAAAACAAGGATCAAAATAGGGCAACAGAAAGCAGAGAACCCCAGCTGCACAAGGTCAAACTGGTTCAGCGCAACCTCAACACTGTGAGTTTGACATTCAGCGCAGGTGGCCTTCACGGGACCTGCGTTGAAATGCAGACTGCCTTCACAGCAGTTGCGCTGAAGGAGAAACTCTCGTTTCTCCTGGGTTCTGGGTCACAAATTGCTCAAAAATCAACAGTTTTTGGCCAAATCAAAGCTATCAATCAGATGTAATCTAAGGGATGATTCAAAAGAGGATGAAGATCTATCACTAAGAGCTGTTAGAGCACTTGTGGATCAGCTAATTAGATCATAAACAGGCCCAGTGAGTGGGCTAGAGTAGCTGCCCTCTACTTTGCATTTGACTGAGACAAATGCAGTTCGATTCGGTACTCTTTGAGTCTATGAAATGAATAGCAAAAACACAAATAAACCAACAAGATACGATCCCCAGTGGAGTCGCCAATTTGTTGTTGGGAAAAGTATCCAATACGGAATGACCCTATCCCACTCTAAGGGTGACAGTACCTCAGCAACAATCAAAGCAAAGCTATCTAAGATTTCTTCTTTATGAGATGTAAAAGAGGGGAGAAAGAGATCCACTAACCGATGTCTTTCGCTAATGGTTGATCCAATCTTCTCTCCTTGCTGCTTGCTCCCAGCTCCTTGCTCTTTCACTGGCCCAGCTACACCAAGATCCTGTAAAATGACAAGAGAGGGAAACTACAAGAAGCATACATTCATAATTGATTCAAGGATTAGAATAAATCAAATACACAAGTATAACAATACATCATTGAAACACATGCATATAGAAGAACCTCAAATGCTTTATTAATGGAAGAAGTAAAGTTCAGGGAGTGATACAACCATAAGAGGCCCAATCCAGCATCACCTCCCCAGCAGAAAGGAATCTCTATCTTCACCTCCTTCAAAGCAAATCACCCAATAGCTCTAACCTCAAACCAGCAACAATTCTTTGCAAATACCAAGTTCCAGCCTCCTTGATCTCATAGAGGAGAGATCTATATATAGGATTTTTGGAGAGAAGATGAGTCAGCTTGAGACTGGTGTGAAACTGACTAGTGTCCTCTCTCACTGTGAGTTCTTGATTTCACTTGGAGGTTCTTGCTTCCACTTGGAGATTTGGAACCTCTTACTCATCACTAGTCGAATTCCCTGATACAAGTGTCATTTTGGAAGCTTCCTGGGCGTTGACACCTTGAGAAATGAGCCTGCCACTTGTCTAAACTCGCTCAGTGCAGGTAGCTAGTGGAGCCATTGACATTCAGCGCAGGTGGTCCATGGAACAGTTGACATGATCCTAAATTGACTTGGTTTTGATCAGTTTTTGGTGGAGAACTCTTGTGAATTGCTGTGGTTTGTTAGCCTTGTTCCTCTAGGGGTAGGAACAACATGTTTAGGGACTTTGGATCCCTTAGATTATGGACATTTCATGCTCAATGCTGTAAGGCACAAAAATGTCTATAACACAGGGCACTGTTCTGCTACGTGGCGACACCAGGCTAGATCGCGTGCTCGCGAAAAATATCACCCGCCCTCCAAAAGCGATGCGATGGCCCAGAAAACCACCTCCCCACCTAAACCAGAAACTGCCCACTGTTCATTTATGATTTCCACACCAAAATATGACCGTTAACTGTTAAAAGGACGAAAAATCCCCAATTCGCTCTTTTCTTTCATTTTTACTGGAAATTGTTGCTTAGCCATTTACGACACCTTGAAACCTCTGCGACCAATTTGACCACCTTCTGCCACCTGAAGAAGCTCCAAATACCTAATTGAATCAACCAGTTGACAGTTGAAGCCACAATACCCTCTGCATTCACCACTGAAACCAGTCTGCACATCAAACCATCCATTTCCAGGTATTCTTGGAAAAACTAGAACGAACCTATCAATTTGAAAACTCACAGTTAAAATTGAACGGTTAATTAATTGAAATTAACTAAGAAACTTTCCCAAATTGAGGAGAAATTTATTTATGTACCCCAAACCCTTCTTTTACAGACTGTAACTACCCTCCTACTCTACCAGAGCTTCTAAACCCCACTCCTGAAACCACTACAAGCCTAATTCAAATATGTAAACCCAATGATGGCTTCCCAAACCTCTCTGAATGTGAGACCTCTGCAAACTCCTCACCTGGACATCGAACACCTTGCATTAGCAGATAGAGACTTCCAAATAAAGGATACTGCTTCCCCTGCCTACCTTCTAAAGCTCCACTGCTAGAGTAAGGACAAATTCTTGAACCAGAATGATGACATTCACCTTTGGGAATCTAATTTTCCCAAGTATTTGTTTCCAGAATTACACCCATTCCTAGAAATCATCCAGTTCTGTCATGCTTGCTACATTCCCAACCAAAGAGCAATTGTCACCCTTGACTAGCAAGTTTTGTTTACCATCACTGCAGAATCCATTAACCAAATGCTGCAGGTCCAACCAAGCCCAAATGAGACCCCACTTTCTATTGGAGACTTTCTAGACCTCTATACCAAGTTAAACCTTCCCAGAATAGTCCAAATTTTCCAAACTTTCATCATAAAGGAGTGTCATACCCCTACAGAAAGTTCTCCATATGCTGCCATCATTTTTTTTGAGAGAGGAAGATAAATCATAACCATGCTCTCCTGCATTTTAGGATACACCACAAATGAGCATGTGGATGAGGTTGTCCTGTCTTTCCTTTCCATATTTAGCCCAGGAAAACCTCCTGCTGTAATTTACAACTATGCTCAGTTCATAGTAGACAGGATTCATGAACAATTCACCAGACTACCAACTCAAAGAGTTTTCAAGTATTCTTCAGTTTTATTTCATATGTTCTTGTACTACTAGTCAGATAAATTCTCTGTCAGCATCCAGAAGTTGGATACCAAAGGAAATCCAAAGTTAGTTATATATTGGACACCCTTGATCCAAAAGTACTCCACTATATTCACTTGCAAGGACTTCATTGATTCATTTGTCCTTCCAGTTATGAATATTCTAACTAGTAGCCCTCAACCCAGAATCAGTCAAGAGATCGAAAGGGTGTTACAGTTTGTAAAGAAAAGTAAGGTGGGAGACTGGTATCTGTACCAAAACCACACAGAAATAAGAATTTATGGATGCCAACTTGCCCCATACAAGCTGCCCAGATACCTCCCCATGAGGATATTTACACTAGAATACTTTAGGCAGATTATAAATTCTCATGAAGTAAATTTCGTAGTAGGTAGGAAGAAAACCCAATTCAAAATGAAAAATCAATTGGGCCGCTTCATTTGTAATACCAGAGAGGTTGGACCAGAGGCATATAAGATTTTGCAACAAATGAAATTCAAGAACAACTTTATATGGTAGTATGACCCTCATGGAGTCATAAACAAGCTAAGGCTCAAGGTCAAATTGGGACCTTTTATCCATCATCCTAAACCAGACATTGAGAGGTTTTCCAACCAATCGGAATGGTTGGAAAACACTCTAATAGACATGGATAGTACTATAGTTGATGTAGAGAATACATTGATTGATGTAGAGAAACAAATTGATACAAGTTCCTTCCTGCAGGTTCCAGAACTAGGAGAACCAATGAATATTCCTCCTGTTTTACAGACTCCAGCAAATGAAGACAAGAATCCAAAGAGAAATAGGGAAGAAGGTTCCAGTTCAGCTATGGAAACCACATATGAACAGTTTGAGATCAGTTACAGGAAGAGGCCCAAGCTTAATCCTGTAACTGAACAGGAAGACACCATTGACTCAGTGGAAATCACTGACACTAATACAATGGTGGAAAGAAGCAAAGGGACAACAGCGTTAGGAGAAACTCACTAACCCTCAACATCAGCCACTCAACTTATAGAGGGACAACTCAGTGTTGAGGTTTCTTCATTCACCAGGCTCGTGGATAAAGAAAAGGATATCAAAGATAGATACAAGGAAATCAAGTTGAGGAATGAGAAGTTGAAGGCTGAAACTTATGCCCAATACTTCAAGCAGACACCAGCAAATCAAAGCAGGTTGATGTCAACCTTTGACATCAAAACAGGAAAAATGCATATGTCATTCATGCAACCCACAGTCTAGCAGCCAAAAACATCAACAGACTATAGAAAATCATATTTTGAGGTTTTGGCCAAGGATGTTCATCCCATTGACCAAATTGAGTTCCACAAGCAGGCAGGTGAGATGATTTATTCCACCTTGACAGGTAAAGCCATGGCTGCACACAAGCTTCAAATTTCATTGGACAACATTACATCACAATACAAATTGGAAAAGGCCTTCTCACATGCCAAGGACAACAGGATCAAGTCACTGGAAGACTTGGTGATTGAGCTGGGACATGATCCAAATGATATCAAGGTTGCTGAGAAGTTAATAAAGAAAAATAATGAGGACATTGCTGCTCTAAAAAAAAAACTCAAATTTCCTCATTCAGAGCACCCACAGACAAAAGAGGTCCTTGACAGCCAAACACATCAGGAGGAAATGATGGACATCATTTTACAATTGAATGACCAATTAAAAGAGATGGAGAAGGAGTTGGACAAATTGATACAGCTGAAACAGGCCAGCCTTGAGACTGCCCCTACCACTGTCATTCCAACAGTTGCTACAACAATACCTTCCACTTTGGCAGCATCATTGGCTCCTACAGCTCCAATGGCTACAACACTACCAGCTCCATAACATATACATCAACAACAGGGTCGTCAACAGCAGCAGCTCAGCCAGGTGATGAGGCTAGTAAATTGGTCAAAGCAATGGAAGACATGTCTATTCAGACCACATAAATAAACAAGCTTAAGGAAAAGATAACCAGTCTAGAGAATGACAATAAGCTTACACTAATTATGCTCAAGGAAGAAGTACAGAAGACAACCAGAATGACTGAAAGGATAAAGAGCTTAGAGAAAGAGTTGACTTTAAAGGAACCACTTCGCCAAGCCAAGGAACAATTATGGGCCAATATCATTGACTATGTCAATGATATTTGGCCATCCATTCAGGTAATTTTTGAACAAAGTGACTTAGTGAAAGAGGCTACAGTAGCCATACAGAGAGTTAAAAAAGAACTGGGACACATGCCAAAAGAAGCCACTAGGATCATTTACTTCCTTAACTCCAAAAACAAATATGAATTACAGGAGATGGAGATACCTAACAGGATAGGTAAAATATTGGAAGTGAAAAAGGTCCTCACCAAGAGGAATTTGATGTTAAACCTTGAGGATAAGTGCCAAACCATGCTGTTGGCTATAGACAGATTCATGGTAATGTTTGATGTTTTGAGGCAAAAAGTTCTACCCAATCCCTTGGTGATAAATGAAAAATTGATGCCACAGGAAGACTACAACAGAAGAATTAGAGAAGTGTCAAGGGATCAGGTGAACACTTCCTCTATGAAGGGGATGCCTACTGGAAAGGTCCTATATCAGACCTTTGAGAACTTGTTTTACCTCTAGCACGAGGTAAAACACTTTTTTGTAAATATAACCAATTTTTCCAAATATAATGAAGCAGATGAAATATACAGAAAGATGGTAAATATTCAATTACTAGATGCAGGCACATGGGAGAAATTGAATGACTTGCTGTAAAAATACACAATCAAAATGTAAAAATGTACAGTAAAGGTGAAAACAACATAGTAAAAGGAAAATTATAGATCATACAGGTAGAAGAGTATCAGTTGAAATGTCAGGGTGAAAAGAACATCCAACGTGAAGACCAACATCAAGGCAAAGAACAAACAAAAAAATATCAAAGCATAAAGACAACACAACCTAATAAACGTGGACATCATACAACAGTTGAACATTTGTCTCTATCTTCTTGCATGAAGATATTTGTTGGGTCCCTATAATACTAGTGATTACCCCATTACTATTGTAGTTATACCCCTTATTAATATTGTTGTGCCCCTATTGCCCCCATATTGTTATTACTGTGCCCCATAGAATCCCTCTATTGTTATTTTTGTGGCTTTATATTATTATTGTTAGGTCGGTTGGATTATATTGTGACTCCTTAGACTCCTATATATAGAAAGGAGGTTTTGTCATTTGAATCATCCAAGAATTGCTCATTTATGTAATGTAAAGGAAGTTTCCCCCTCGAAGAGGCTGAATTCTAAGGCGTTGATCTATATTTTCTATCTTTTCTTGAGCTGGTTTCATAACATTTGGTATCAGAGGTTTGGATTCTAGGGTTTCGCCGCTCCAAACAGGTCTTCGTGGAATTTTCGCTATAACTTTTTTTCTGCAACGTTTCAGAAGTTGCAAAAACAACCCATTTGAGAAGAAATCATGCTGAACCTCGGGTCCGAATTTCAGAGCTTTTCGCGCTATATTTACGGAGATATGATATGAGGAAGTTGGTCTTTTTGCAGACTCCTGAATTACATTCCGAATAGGTGACCTGGGGAAAATTGTCATAACTTTCTCTCTGGGGATCAGATTGAAATTTCGTAAGAAGGTACAGAAAGAGGACGGACTGTAGTTTCTTGTATGCATTTTTCAGATCTAAAGGTCGAAACAGGGACTCGTGGCACTTCGTACAAGTTCGCTCTACTGAACTAGTCTATAATCAAGTCACTGTAGGAGATTTCGCATAACTCTTCCTTGGAGAATCCAATTTGGGTCAGACTTGTGGCATTGGAAAGAGGACACAAATGGCTACTCCAGGTCACAAATTTAGAACTAGATGATTGGAAATTACAGAGATACATCAGAGGCAATATCGAGCTCCTACAAAGTGAAAAAAAAGGTGTGTAGTTTTTTAAAATTTTTGCATAAGATTGGTTTGAAAAATTAGTTTGAAGGAGTTCAAAGGGCATAGTAAAGCATTATTATTGGTAATTGATGCCCCGAGGAAAGAAAATGCAAACACCTAGTAGGCAACCTGAAAGCTCTAGCATGACCCATGAAGAAGAGGAAGAAATGCAACATGATATATCAAAATTACGAGACCAAGTGCAACAATTGTCACTTGCACAAAAAGGAACAGAATCTAAGATGGATGGTTTAAAGAAAGATGTAGAAGCTAAGATGGACGATTTGAAGATAGATCTGAAGACAGACATGGACGAATTGAAGATAAATATGAATAAGTTGCTACAAGAAATGGTCACTAAGGGTGAAAGGGTACTAAAGGAAACTCATGATGAGAACAAAAGAAATGTTAATCATGATTCCATAGACTCTAATGTTGGATCGAAGGCTCACCATATTCCAAAAATTGATATGAGGAAGTTTGAAGGAAAGGATCCCGCCACATGGATATTACAGATGGAGCAATTCTTCGATCTCAATAATGTGCAAAACACACAAAAGGTACGTATGGCAACTTTATATTTGGAACCAAATCAGTTTGTATGGTATCAATGGCTTTGCTCTCGTAAAAAAATTATCACTTGGGAAATTTTTACAGAAGAATTGATAGCACATTATGAGGATACAAAAAGCAACACTTTTTTTAGCCAATTGATAAGTCTCAAACAAAAGGGTTCAATAATGGAGCACATTGAGGAGTTCCAAAAATTGAACATAAGGGTAAAAGATATTCTAGAGGAGCATAGGATTGATGTGTTCATAGGGTCTTTAAAGGATAATATCCAACATGATGATCGCCTTTAGGAACCTAATTCATTAGAGAAGGCATTCAGGTTAGCAAGAAAAATGGAAAGCAAAATTATGGCAACCAGGAAGCATACCACTCACAACTATAAAGACGGAAGTGTTGTTGCCCCTAGTCTTCCACAACCTATAAGGTTGACACCACAACAATTGGAAGAAAAAAGAGCAAAAGGGCTTTGTTACAGTTGTGATAGCAAATACACTGAAGGTCATAAGTGTGTTGAGAAGAAATTATTCTACATAGATTGTGAAGAGGAAGAAGAAAAGGAGCAAGAAAGGTCAAAAGAAGAGGATATACTCCAGGAAAAAAGCCTAGATGAAGAACAAATAAATCCGACCATATCTTGTAATGCATTGGCGGGAATTACCACTCCTCAAACCATCAAGATAGAAGGACAAATCAAGAAGAAAAAGGTAATAGTTTTGATTGATTCAGGAAGCACCCACAATTTTATTCATTGTAAGGTAGCAAAAGAATTGAATTGCTTCCTATATCCAGCACCAGAGTGTCAAGTGATGATTGCAAATGGAGGAACAATAAATTGCTCTGGAAAGTGCCATAATATCAAGCTATCCATGGGAGAATATGTATTGACTAGCAATGCTTTCCATTCCAATGGGAGGTGCTGATGTTGTACTAGGAGTCCAATGGCTACAATCCTTGGGTACAATAGCTTTTAATTTTCAAGAACTTTTCATCAAATTTTCTACGGAAGGAAAGGAAGTTGAATTAAGGGGTATTGCAGGGAAACCAGGAAAGATAATAAGCTCTAATGGTATGACAAAGCTTCTAAAAAAGGAGCAAAGAGGTGTAATTGCACAATTATGTTCGCTAGATGTTTCCACATCGGAATCATCTATTTCTCCAGATCTCCAAAAAGTCCTGGACAATCATTCCAAGGTATTTGAGACTCCCAAAGGTCTCCCACCTATGCGTGATCATGATCATGCTATTCATCTGATTCCAGGAAGTGTTCCTCCAAACATCAGGCCGTACAGATATCCCTATGTCCAAAAGAGTGAAATTGAACGTATGGTTGCAGAAATGCTAGAGGCTGGTATAATTCAACCGAGTCAAAGTTCTTTCTCTGCTCCAGTAGTATTGGTGCACAAGAAGGATGGATCATGGCGCATGTGTCCGGATTATAGGGAGCTCAACAAGCTCACTATTAAAGATAAGTTCCCCATTCCTGTCATTGATGAATTACTAGATGAATTGCATGGATCAATTTACTTCACCAAGTTGGATCTTCGTTCAGGATATCATCAAATCAGAATGAAGACTGAAGACATTCTGAAAACGACATTTAGAACTCATGAGGGTCATTATGAATTTTTGGTCATGCCTTTTGGCCTTACCAATGCACCTTCAACATTTCAAGGTTTGATGAATTCAATTTTCAAACCATTCCTTAGAAAATTTGTGTTAGTATTTTTTGATGATATACTAATCTACAGCAAGTCTTGGAAGGATCATGTTGAACATGTTGACAGGGTGCTACAACTATTGGAGGAGAAACAATTATATGCAAAAAGATCCAAATGTTTCTTTGGAGTCCAGGAGGTGGAATATCTGGGTCATATTGTATCTCATGAAGGAGTTAAGGTAGACCCTAGCAAAATTAAAGCCATTAAGGAATGGAAAATCCCCACATCCATAAAGCATCTGCGAGGATTTCTCGGGTTGACAGGGTATTATCACAAGTTTGTTAAGAATTATGGGAGAATAGCAGCACCTCTAACAACATTATTGAAGAAAGATGCATTTTCATGGACTGCGGAAGCAACAAAGGCCTTTGAACATCTTAAAGAGGCAATGTGCCAAGCACCGGTCTTAGCTACACCGGACTTCACAAAAACCTTTATTGTGGAATGTGATGCTTCAGGAAATGGAATTGGTGCTATTCTAATGCAAGATGAAAGACCCATTGCTTTTGAAAGTCGTCCAATCAAGGGAAAGTTTTTAAGCAAAGCTATTTATGAGAAGGAAATGTTGGCAATACTCCATGCACTTAAGAAATGGCGACCCTACCTAATGGGAAGACACTTCAAGGTAAAAACGGATCATGATAGCCTTAAATACTTTTTAGAACAAAGATTATCCTCTGAAGAGCAACAAAAGTGGGTCACAAAGATGTTGGGTTATGACTTTGAAATCATCTACAAAAAAGGGAAGCAAAATGTGGTGGCAGATGCACTCTCAAGAAAGGATGAGGATGTGGAAGCATTGTTGTGTGCCATTTCTATTATCCAACCAGATTGGATAAACGAAGCAAGGGAGGAATGGAAGAATGACGAAGAAGTGTGGGCACTTATTCGAAAGTTACAACAAGATTCCAGTACGTCTGATACATTTAGCTGGCAAAATGATTCGTTATGGTACAAATATCGCTTATACCTCTGTAAGAATTCCCAGCTAAAACAAAAGATTCTTATGGAATTGCACACTTCTCCCTTAGGAGGGCACTCAGGATTTTTAAAAACTTACCACAGGGTTAAGAAGGAATTTTTTTGGGATGGCCTTAAATCAGATATTCAAAAGTTTGTGGTGGAATGTTTGGTTTGCCAACAAAATAAAGTTGAAACAATTAAGACACCGGATCTATTACAACCTTTATCCATTCCAAGCCAACGTTGGGAGGAGGTTTCAATGGATTTTATAACAGGTTTACCCAAGTCTGAGGGAAAGAGTGTCATCATGGTGGTAGTTGACAGACTTACCAAGTATGCACACTTTTGTGCATTATCACATCCATTTAAAGCCAGTACAGTTTCTACTGCATTTATGGAAACAATTCAAAAGCTACATGGAAACCCAAAGATTATTGTAAGTGACAGAGATCTAATTTTCACTGGAAATTTTTGGACAGAATTATTTTCTTGTCTTGGTACTCAGTTAGCTCATAGCTCATCTTATCATCCTCAATCTGATGGGCAAACTGAGATAGTAAACAAATGTTTGGAAGGATATCTTCGTTGCTTTGTATCTGATAAACAGACACAATGGGTCAAATGGTTGCCTCTGGCTGAATGGTGGTATAACACTTCCTTCCATACAACAACAAAAATGACCCCATTTATGGCACTTTATGGGTATCAACCACCATCCATCACATCATATTTAAGAGAAAATTCTAAGGTTCAGGCAGTGGAACATCACATCGAACATCAACAACAAGTCCTCCAACTCTTAAAGGATAACCTCGTGTTGGCACAGAATACAATGAAACAACACGCAGATCAACATCGCAGCGAAAGAAGTTTTGATGTAGGTGATTGGGTATTCCTACGGCTACAACCATATAAGAAAATGTCCATCAAGCAAGCTAAGAAGGATAATAAATTATCACCAAAGTATTATGGTCCGTACAAGGTGTTGCAAAAGATTGGTACTATGGCATACAAATTGGAGGTTCCTGCAGCTTCTCGATTGCACCCAGTTCCCATGTTTCATGTTTAAAGAAGGTTATAGGCGACAAGCTCCCAGTTCAAACAATATTGCCAGAACTTGACGAAGAAGGAAAAATTATATTGGAACCGGAAGCAGTCACAGAAACAAGAACTCGACAGCTACGAAATCGATCAATTTCAGAGTATCTTATCAAGTGGAAGAACTTATCCGCTGAAGATTCCACATGGTAGGATGAGAATTTTATGCAGAAGTATCCAGAACTACTCAAGCATTGAGGACAACACTTTTTTGAAGGAGAGGGGCATGTTGGGTCCCTATAATACTAGTGATTACCCCATTACTATTGTAGTTATACCCCTTATTAATATTGTTGTGCCCCTATTGCCCCCATATTGTTATTACTATGCCCCATAGAATCCCTCTATCGTTATTTTTGTGGCTTTATATTATTATTGTTAGGTCGGCTGGATTATATTATGACTCCTTAGAATCCTATATATAGAAAGGAGGTTTTGTCATTTGAATCATTCAAGAATTGCTCATTTATGTAATGTAAAGGAGGTTTCCCCCTCGAAGAGGCTGAATTCTAAGGCGTTGATCTATATTTTCTATCTTTTCTTGAGCTGGTTTCATAACAATATTTCTCTCCTAGATTAATTCCCAAGATAGTTTGGGATATTTTGTAAACTATTTTTGTATAAATACTTCATAATTCAAAGTATTGGGTGTGGATTGCTATACATTTGTAGAGTTGTATTGATAATAAACCTAAGGGTTATTGTACCAATTTTTTTCAAGTCAGCAGACTGGATTGAGTAATAAAGAGATTGAATTACAGGATTCATGTGTTGAGCTATTACAGTGAAGTATTTTATTTGTCAAATTTTCTATTTTCTTATGTATCTCACAAATTTAAATGTTATCTAAAGTGAATGAATTAACTGGAAATTTATTTTAGAATTTGTTTAAGTACATACTGCTTTGAAAAGTTAATAATTTTTATGTTTTCTTCTGATATCCGGATCCGAGAATCCTTAATTTCTCTCCCATCCTGGTTGACCTCTTACACTTCATTCAAAATCCAGTCTAAGGAACCCTTAATTACTCTTTGGACCTGATTGAAACCAAACTTCACCATCCAGCCTTAAGATCTGAAATTACTCAGCTACCTTGCCTTGTAGACACTATTTTTAGAACTTAATCCAGTCCTATTTGCTTGACTTTTGACCCCATAGCCCAATGGTAAAAGACACCCCTCTGTCCATCTAAGTAAGTAATCCCACTACCAAATCCAATTCAAAACCCAAGTACAGTCATAACTAGCCTAAAATCAATTAATTAAACAAAGTTAAATCATAAAGAGAGAGCCCTCTTTGAGCATTAGGAAGGCTAGATCCTAATATCCAAAGTAGGTTTGTGGTTACCTCTATCATTTCTTTTTCTAAAAACTCAAAAGAAATTTTGGAGTGATAACAATTATATTTCTGTTGTTAAACATATGTTTCTATGTTAAATTGTTTATAACATTTACATAAGAAACTCTCATGGGAATCTATTAATTGCAATTTTTTTTTGAATCCTAAGCACTTGAAAAGCAAATGATAAGAATCTTGGGGTTTATTTCTAAATGGGGAAATAGCACAACATTACTAATATGCTCCAATTCAAATCAAGTTGGTATGAGAGCACTAGTTTTTCTTACTAGATTTGCTTTGTGAAAGAAGGATTTAATTGTTTGTAAATTTATGTCATGCTCACAAGGTTAAATCTCAAAAGAGGTGAAGGAAAGCTAGTTGAAAACCTTGAAATTGGGTCAAAGGGAAGAAGAGCATGGTTGCCGAAGTACTTTACACCAGTTCACCCTCAAGTTGTAGAAGTTACAGTCGAGATTCCAACACCAGTACATCCTCAAGTTGTAGTTGAGTCTTCAGAGACCATGTCTCATGAAGGAGAACCTATCATGACAAAAGATGAGAAGACCTTCAGAAATGATTTCTTTGATGTGACAGAGATGTTCAAGGTCCTCTATGGAGAGAGGAACAACAAACTACAAGGAGAAAGTTCCAAGCCTGCCAATGGAGAAGGCTCTTTAGGAGGAGGTAATGGAAAAGAAGATAAAGGAAAAGGAAATAATGGGAGTGGAGACAAGCCTCCACCATCTCCACCATCTTCTTCAGCATCTTCTTCGAAAGCATCTTCACACTCATCCACCAATACCACTGTTACTCATGCTCATCATCACTCTTCAAAAGGGGTTGGTAAATCACCTTTTTTGAAGCTTGATGTTAAATTTGAGTTGCCTATGTACAATGGTGAAGTGAATGCAGAGAAGCTGGATAACTAGATTCGTCAGTTGGAGATGTATTGTAGAATTCAGAACCTTCAAGAGGATGATATAAAGATTCATTTGGCTTCATTGAGAATGGAGGGTGCAACACTTGTATGGTGGGAAGCAAGGACTCAAGACGAGATCAGAAAACATGGTAAGATCTCTATTTCTTGTTCTAATTTCATTGTTGCTATAGAAAGACAGTTCTACCCTTTAGCTCATATGAAAAAAGCCACTATGAATTGGAAAAAAATTTAGACAATTGAAAGGACAAAATGTGCAAGGGTATACTCAAGAGTTTAGGAAAAGAGCTCTTATGCTAGGAGCAGACTTACAGCCACAAGATACCTTGCTGAAATACATAGGTGGGTTGCATAGATATCTTCAACATATTATTCTTATGTTCAGTCCCACAAATTTTGATGAGGTCTGTGTTCAAGCTAAACATCTCGAAGCAAGAGGGAAAAATATACAAGGAGAGGGTAAGAAGAAGCCATTTCAGAGTGTTGAAAAAGGAAAGAAGTTTAAAGGAAAGAAGAAGAAAAATGCTTCTGTTAAGAAAGAAGGGGATAAACCCGTGTGCAGGAATTAATCCAAGGAGGGACATGATGAAGTGCATTGTTGGAAGCTTCATCCAGAATTATGACCGAATAAATTCAACAATAAAGGGAAACATAAGACCAATGCTGTTGCACAAAAATACTTGGGTTCAGACTCAGGGGATGAAACAAAAATCATAGCCACATTCACCAAAGGAAAAGCCATGAAAAAAGAAAGAAAAGAGGTCAGCAAAGAGGAAACCATAGCAAGTAGCAACGCAACAAATAATACCCACAACGTTTCAAATGAGGAAAATTGAATAGGACTATTCCATATTCGAGTCATTTCCAAACATATGAAAATCGATACGTTGTTTTACAGTGGATCTCAAACCAACTTAATTTATGTGGATTTAGTTAAGAAATTGAATCTGGAAACCATGCCTCATCATAAACCGTATCCATTGGGTTGGATAACCAAGGATGCTAATTTACAGGTCACACAGAAATTCGTTTTCAGATTTGCAATCATCGCCAATTTCATTGATGAAGTTGAATTAGACGTTGTGCCATTGGATATCTTAGGAATTGTGTTGGGAAGTCTGTATTTGTATGTCAGGAAGACTGTTTTCCACAAATTTGAGAACAAATATCATTTGTTCAAAGATGGAGTGGAGTACATTGTGAGAGTCCATCACAGAAAGCTTAGTCTGTCTTTGGCAAGCACAGGTGAAATGAAGCGAATGGTTAATTCCAGTAAGAGTCTCGTGCTCCTTATGATCAAGCAGAAGAATGACACAGAGCAGGAAACCTTTGCAGGCTGTGATGTGAAGCTGAAAGCTGAATTGGTTGATGTGGTCAATCAATATGGGGACATGTTTCAAGAACCAAAGGGATTGCCACCAAAAAGAGGAATTCAGCATGAAATTTAGCTACAACAAGACTATCCACTCCCAAACATTGGTATGTATAGAATGTCAATTCTGAAAAGTTTAGAAATTAAAAAACAAGTCCAGGAATTGTTAGATAAAGGAGTAATTCATCCTTCTACTATGCTGTGTGGTTCACCAATTTTATGGTACCCAAGTAAGATGGAACCTGGCGCATGTGTGTATATTATCGAGCTTTAAATAAGATCATAATAAAGAATCGATACCCACTGCCCAAAATAGGTGATTTGCTAGATCAGTTGAAAAATGCAAAGTATTTCACTAAATTAGACTTGAGAAGTGGATATCATCAAGTTAGAATAGCTGATGAGGACATATGGAAGATTGCTTTTAAAACCAAACAGGGATTGTTTGAGTGGCTGGTTATGCCTTTCAGTCTTTGTAATGCTCCAGCTACATTCATGAGAGTTATGAATGATGTTTTAGGATCATTTCTTGATGAGTTTGTAATTTTCTATTTAAATGATATTTTGATATTCAACAAATCAAGAGAAGAGCATGTCAAGCATGCTAGGAAAGTTTTGGATATCATGATAAAAGAACAATTATTTCTAAATATGTCTAAATGTGAATTCGGGGAAACTTCCTTAGTGTATTTGGGCCACATAGTTGGAGGAGGTGAGCTAAAGATTGATAGCTCTAAAGTTTCTATGAATTGGACAATACCCAAATCAGTTACATAAGTAAGGAGTTTCCTAGGAGCAACACAATATTGGAGGAAGTTTATTTCCAATTTCTCCTCCATAGCAACTCCACTATATGCGTTGAGCAACGTGAAGGTTGTCTTTCAGTGGGGAGGCAAACAAAAAAAAGCATTTGATGCTTTGAAACAAAAGATCAGTTCAGCCCCAGTTTTGTCATTGCCAAATTTGAAACAACCCTTTGAAATACAGACAGACGCAAGTGACTATGCCATGGGTGCAGTTCTTTTACAGCATGGTAAGCCCATTTCATTTCATTCTGAGATTTTTATTGGTGCTATTATAAACTATCCTATGTATGATAAAGAGCTTTACACATTGGTACAAAGTGTGAAGAAATGGAAGCATTATTTGACGGGAAAAGAAACCATTATTCACACCGATCATCAACCTCTGCAATATCTGCAATCTCAAACCAAATTGCAGCAGTAAATGCACTTTCGTTGGATGGGATTTTTACAACAAATTCCACTTAGTAATCAAGTACACGAAAGGTATATATAATAGAGTTGCTGATGTGCTTTCTAGATTGTGAATGTAGCCATTTTACTCAAGAATAATTTTGTTTTGCATGAAAGTTATGTTGAACAGTGTGCATAGGATGCCGACTTTCAAGAGGTATATTTAAACTTGAGTCAAGGCCACCAAGTTGAGGAATTAGACTACCATGTACATGATAATCTATTGTATCATTTGGGAAAACTTTGTGTTCCATAGGTAGAGAGAGTAAATGTCACAAGGGAAGCACACACTTCTCTTATTGTTGGACATTTCAGTGTAAGTAAAACAATGGAAAATATTCAAAGGCATTTTTATTGGCCTTGTATGCTTGAAAGTGTGTCACGTTTTATAAGAGGTTTTTCATTGTGTGCAGTGAATAAGCCTAGTAATATGAAACTAGGATTGTACATACCACTTCCAGTGCCTTCAAGACCATGGGAAAGTGTTTCTATGGATTTTGTAGGAGGTCTTCCTTTGTTAAGGAAAGGTCATGATTATTTGTATGTAGTTGTGGATAGGTTCAACAAGATGTTCATGTTAATGCCTTGTAAAAAGAAAATTACAGTTGAACAAACACCTCAACTTTTCTTTCAAAATGTATGGGTTCATTTTGGATTGCCTACTTCTATTGTAAGTGATCATGATTCTCGATTTGTTGGGAATTTTTTGTCAAGTTTATGGAACTTAATGGACACCAAGTTGAAGAAAAGTACAACCTTCCATCCGCAAACAGAAGGTAAAACTGAAGTGGTAAACAGAACAATAATTCATTTGCTAAGAGGACATTGCAACAAACATCCTAAGTTGTGGGATGAACAATTGCATTATATTCAACATGCTTACAACCAATAAAAACACTCTTTTACTCTAACTTCACCTTTTGAGGCATGTCTTGGTTATTTACGTAAAACACCTTTAGATTTCATCTTTGAGAAAGATGTATATGTAGATGGACATAGTGACATAGACAGGGCAAAGAAATTCATTGAGAAAATTCAGTTGAGTCACCAAACAGTTCAAGAACAACTAGAAAAGAGTCAAGGCAAGTATAAGGCAAGGCATGATATCATGTGGATCATAAGTTTCAAGTAGGTGATGAAGTTTGGCTATACATTAGCAAGGAAAGGCTTCAAGGTGAAGGTAAAAAGCTGAAACCAATTTGTTATGGTCCATTTCAAATTCTGGAAAAGATTGGTAATAATGCTTTCAGGCTTGATTTGCCTTCATATATGCAAATCTATTCCGTTGTTAATGTTGAAAATTTAAGATTGTTGGTGAGCCTAGGTATTGCAACAAGAATGTTGCAACTCCCAGGGCTACCATCTTTACTTATCAACCCGGGGTTCGTACAAACTTGGAGGTGATAGTGCTAAATGCACAAGTAGAAGTGAAGGTCCTGCCTATTGTCACTGTTTATCTGGCAAGAGACCCCAGGGGTTCCAAGCCAGACTTATATAGGGTCAAAAGAAGCTTAATTGTTTGATGGAAGAAGATAAAACCTATTCTAAGAGAGAGCTACTCTATTGCAGTAATGAAGAAAACATCATGAAATGATAAACCATACCATAACCTAATTAACCAATTAAACAACTATGCTAAGTAGAATTTCTAAAACAACACTAACCTAATGCTGCTATCTAAGTTGCAGAGGTAAAGAGCATTAAACTATACTAAGGTGTAAGCAAATAAACTTAAGCTAAATCAGTTTTCAAGTGGAAGAGAAATTGAAGGTCAAAATCAATGAAAGGAGGACGCAGTAGCGCATAGGGACCGTTGGATAAATCAATGAATAGAAGATGGACGACAGAGATCTTATCGCAAAGGCTTAAGTGACTAGATGGATGAACAGGGTGAACACACAAGATGAACGACTGAGGTCTTATCGCGGAGGTTAAGTAAAGAGATGGACGGGCAGGGTAACGAAGTGGTGAATCAATAAGATCTTATCACGCGGATTAAGTCAAGAGATGGACGACATGATTAACTAGAGGATGGATGACAGAGATCGTATCGCGGGAAAAAGAAAGGTGTGGAAATGATGGAGCGGGTTTCTAAGGCGGTAAGTAGTTGCTCACGCGCCCTCAAGGTTGTAAGTAGAATTCTGAAATTTCACACGATTAGCCTTACTACACGACACGTATCACGAGAAAACCACTTTTCTTGCATGCTCTCTGGCGGATAACGGTTGTGAAATAATCTGCGAGAGATTGCGCGATAACCGTTGGATCAGGTAGGGCTAATCAACGGTGGAGATCGGCTAAGCTAGTTAGCAATCGGGTGACATGATAGCTGTCGGATCAGGCGAGGCAGATCGATGGTGGGGGTTTAAAGCGCATAAAGTGTTGGGGTGACGCGATAGCCGTCGGATCAAGAGATAGATCGATGGTGGAGATTAAAGTGCATAAATTAAGTGGAAGACTTCACATGAGGCAGCAGTTGGAGAAAATAATGAGTCAGATGATGATTGTGAAGGTTTATTGTGGATTGGACGACGAGGAAGCGATGCTTGAAGAACGTGCTGAGGGAGGTTTCAAAGGAAAATGACAGAAAAACACAGTGAGGGTGAACGAGTAACTGCATCAAATGACAAACTCCATAACTCATGCGAGAACTAGAAACCTGTGTTTTTGGGGTTGCTGAAGGGTCTCTCCCTCAAGTCATGGTCCCAAAGGGAGGAGATGAGGCCGAGACACCTGCGAGCAACCTTATGGTGATATTTTTCTCCTAGCTAACCTGTGAACTTAAAGAAGGCATAAATGTAAGTAAAAAGAAGCAAATGCAGCTACTGAAGCAACTAAACAGAAAAACCATGAATCATCTACACTATACTGCTGTAATGGAAATGCAGCTACTTAAACAAATGAAAAGAAAACCATGAATCTACTTAAGAAAATGAACAGAACCAGGAAGCTATTTAAACAAATGAGAAGAAACAAAAATCTATGCTAGCATACATGTATGATAAAGAGGAGCTTTGGCTGCTTGGGTCAGGCCCTAACCCAAGAGCTTCAGTCATCTGAGTTAACTCCGAGCTGGGTTAAACAAAACTCATTCTCATTATGAAAACCATGGATTACAAAACAAACTGTCACAAGTCTTGCAGCTCAGAAATAAAGTACAGTTTTAGAATGAAAGTCCGAATCCTACTGAGGTCCTAAGCCTCTCTACTTATACATCTGAAGTCTCCAACGACTTCCTTAAATTGGTTTCTCTCATTTTCACTTGCTCAGCTATCTTCTAGTCCTCATGATGTGGTTGTTTGTACTCCGAGCTAATGGAGAAATATTCGAATGGAGGGGTAGTAAATGAGGAGGATTTACCTCCTATAATTCCTCTCCCTTGTCCCATTCGAGTTTTTAGTAAGGTCTTTACCATAGTTCCTTGCTTTTATCTTTTATCCCTGCATTTTCCTTGCTTTTATCCTTTATTCTTGCATTACATGCACATTAGACCACACAACAAAATATCTAACTCTAACTCATCTCATAAACAAAATATAATCAAAAGTATGCAATAAGTTGTGAGAATAGTTGGTTTGACTAAGCTAGGAGGTGAATTAAGGCCAATTAAGGCCCATATAATTACTCAATGATGAGGCTCATCATCACCCCCTACTGAAAGTGTTGCTCATCCTCTGAGAAACTTAGTGGCTCTGGTAGCCTCTCTGACATCCCATGCTTCTGTTGTGGTCTCTTCTTCTTGTTCATAGAAGCCTGCTTTCCTTTCAACTTCTTCCCACTGCCTCTTTTCCTCTTCTTCTTTTCTCCCTTCTAGAATCCCTAGGAGTAGTGGTAGACTGAGTTTTAGGCCTATCCAATTGACCTTCAACCTTTGCATTGATTGATTATACATAGGTATCTTGTTGAGTGCCTCTCTCAACCTTTGAGGGGAGTGATATTCTCTGATCTTCAAGCTATGTGGCAGTGTTTTCCATCTCCTTTAGCAGGCATGTATATTATCATCTCTTAGCAGCCTAAACATATCCTCAAAATGTGAAATTTCTTGCTCTTGGGTAGCAATATATCTAAGTGCTAGCTGAGGATCATTTATAATTAGATTATGGGTGTTGATTAGGGCCATGGGATTTGATTGGTCAGCTCTGATGAAAAGAGGTTCATTTTTCTCTCTGGCCAATATTCTTTTCATCTCTATAGCCCTTGACTTCTCATGGTTCATTGATGATGCCAAAGCCACTAATTGTAGATCTCCTAGCTTTGCATTAGGATCCCAAATATTCATGTTTGTGAGGGCCATGTTGTGCAAGTAAACTTTGATCACAAAGATCAATAAACTGCCTGCAGTCTTGAAATGGCATGGTGCCCCTTTGTGCTAGTGTTTTAATATGGAATTGCAGCCATTGCTCTCTGAGGTAAGGAGCATAGGATTTAGTTGGAATTCTACACTGGATGGCCTCCAAGGAGAGGCTGGCCATACATGAATAGGGATTTTTGTTGATATTTGTGGCTTCCCTTGTTTGATTCTTGTGATCTTCCTTGTTCTAAAAGATAGAGGGGTTTTCCTCCTTCTATTCCCTTTTTGCTTGACCGGTGTGCTGAGAGCAGTGATGGTAACTGCTTCCTTCCTCTTAGGGACCTCTGGAGACACTCTAGGTGACTCCTCCTTTTGTTCTTCCCTTTCTGTTTCAATGCTTTCTTCCTCTCTGTTTTTCTTATCTTCTTTCTTTTGTTGTTCTTTCTCATCTCCATCAGTTTCTTCCTTTGTTTCAACATCATCCTCTTTCTCTTCTGCTTCATAATGTTCCTCTGTATTAGTTTCTTCTTCATCCATCTCATCCCCATCTATCTATGTGTCTTCTTATTCTTGTTTTGTCTCCTCCTCACTGACAGAAGGACTAACATCATAGGTGAGGGTTTTGATGTCATCCTCTACTGGTAAGTCTCTGAAAATTGACCATGTTATAGGGATCCTGAGGTTTGGAGGGAATCCTCAATGAGGATCCTGATCAACCCATGGTGAGCCAATTGTTGGGAATTTCCTTTCTTTACTTTGCTGCTGGAGTCCATGAGTGATTGCATAAGAAAATAGGGTATGCTGAGTCTTTAGTGAGCTGGTGTTTCTACCCCAAATCTTAATTCTTCCAACATTATAACATGGTAGCCATAAACAACACTGTATCTACCCGCACATGAGATATAATTGATGAGCATCTTGCTTGTGAGGCTTGAGGAAGAAATGAGAGGTTTGACACAAGAATTTTAAAATTCAGGAAAAAACAGAGTTTCCTGTGTATGTAATCCACTAGATTTTTAGAGGAAACTGGCCACCTTTTTACTTACAAACCAACTACCTCTTAACCTTTACAACTTTTGATCAAATGATGCATATGAGTGAGTGAGTGGGACACTTACCTGTGGTCTTGATGCCACGCTGCAGTTGTCAAAGATCAGAGTTGCTGCCTTGTTTATTTGTTGCATGGTCATTCTTCTTCCTCCTCTGTTGTCTGTTGATGGTCATTGTTCTTCCTCCTCTGCTGTTTGCTAATGGTTTATTAGCTTTTGCAGGTGTCTGTGACTGAAGATATGATGTTGCTACTGTTGCTGTGGAGCTCCTGGATTACCACTTGGCAATTTTTGGTGTCTCCCTTAGAATTTCTTGATCATGTTGCTAGCTGGTGCTGTGAGGATGCTGTAATGAATGGATAGAAGGAGTAAGAGTGTATGTGGATGCAGGGATGATGGTAATGGATGAGATGAGGGCTTAGATCATGTCTAGAATGAATTTTTGGGATCTAACCAATCTACCATTCAAGGGATCCTGTAGGAATATAGTCTTCACCTGAATTGAAGCAATGAAAAACAATGGAATTGATGGAGGGATGCATGGTAAGGAGTGGAAGAGATGAATATATGTGAGGCAGGGTTCCCTTTGGATCTTGTCTTTGCTCCTTGATTGTCTTTCTCACCCACCTGCAAATAAAAAATATGTTTTTTTTTCTTCTATTATTATATATATTTAAAAAAAAAAAACACACCTAGGCTACCTCAGAGAGGTTTTCACCCTAGATATTTTCCCTGGGCACCTCAAGGAAGGTTTTCACCCAAGGATCTTCTTATCCTTTTCATTTTTCTCATCCTTGGGCTTCCTCATGAGGTTTTCAACCAAAAGTTGGGAATCAAGCACCTCATGGAGGTTTTCACCTGAATCCTTATTCTTTTTCTCTTTTTCAGTGACCTAATGAAGGAGGAGTTGGAACTTGTTCCACCATCATCACTGTCTTATTGATATTGTCAATGAAATCTTATTTTGATGAAGGCCTCTTGTACATTTTCAATCGGTGTCCATTAACTAGCAATGGAACGACTTCTTCATCTATAGTTCAGATTTGCACTGAACCATTGTCATGGCATCTTTCCACCACATAAGGTCCAAGCCATCTTGTCCTTAGCTTGCCCTTGAAGTCTTTATACCTTGAATCATATAACAATGCCCTGTCTCCCTCTTGAAATTGCTTCTCCTTAATATGTTTATCATGCCAGATCTTCCTCTGAAGCTGAACTATCTATGTATGTAGGAGGGCTTGCATTCTGAATTCATCCAGGCCATTCAAATGGAACAATCTTTCTTTCTATGCATGACTGAGATCCAAATCTAGTTGGGCTACCATCCTCAATGTGTTATGTTCAAACTCAATGGAAAACAAAGCCTTTTTCCCATAGACCAGCTCATAGGGTATAAATCCAGTGGTGGTCTTCCATGTTGTATTATAGGCCAAGGTCGCCTCAACTAGTCTTTCTACCCAATCCTTCCTGCTGCTGCTCACTACCTTGGTTAAGATGTTCTCTAGTGCCCTGTTGATCACCTCCACTTGCCCATTAGCTTGTGGATGATAAGGAGTGGAGGTCCTATGTTTGATTTTGTGATGGTTGAGCAATTCTTCAATCATGCTGGAGGTAAACTAGCTACCTTGGTCTGTGACTAGCTCTCTAGGGTACCCAAATTTGTAGAATATATTCTCCCTTAGGAACTCATCCACCTTCTCTTCTGTTGTTGCCTTAATTGCCTTGGTTTCAGCCCACTTAGTCAAATAATCAGTGCACACAATGATGTGCTGTTTTTTATTTGAAGGAGGGTTGATAGGCCCAATGAAGTCCATGCCCCACTTATCAAATGGCTCGAAAGTCACTTGAGGTTGTAGGGGCGTTTGATCTCTTGGAGTTGGTTTTCCCATCCTCTAGCACCGATCACACTAACTAATGTACTTTTTCACATCCTAATGAAGAGTAGGCCAATAATAGCCTGCTTGCAACACTTTGAATGTTGTCCTCTTTGCTGCAAAGTGACCTCCACAAGGCCCATCATGACATGTGAAAAGGATGTCAAAAAATTCCTCTTCCCCTACACACCTTCTCAGGATTTGAACTAGGCCAAGTTTGAACAGATTGCCCCCAATCCAGGTGAAGGGGGCACTTTTCTTGACTATCTTGCTCTTTTCTTTGGAGGGCAAGTTTGGTGGGAACTGTGTTGATACCAAATAGTTTACTATATCAGAAAACCATGGGGAGAGAATTAAAATAACAAACAAATGCTTATCTGGTAACTGGTCATCTACCATTCCTTCTTCACCTGCAGGCAGATTCATCCTAGATAGAAAGTCAGCAACAACATTTTCCTTACCAGGCTTATCAACAATAGTTAGATCAAACTACTGTAATAAAAGCAACCATCTTATAATTCTAGCATTCACATCTGGTTTGTTCATTAAATATTTGATTGCAGCATGGTCAGTATGCACAAATGCTTGATAGCCTGTAATGTAATGCATAAATTTTTTTAATGCATGCACAAAAACTAGGAGTTACTTTTCGGTCACAGTATAATTTGGCTTAGCCTTTAACAGGTTCTTACTGGTAAAATAGATGGCATAAGGAAATTTCTCCTCTTCCTGACCTAAGGATGCTCCTATGGCTTTGTGTGAGGCATCAGCATGAATATGAAAAGGGAGGGCCCAGTTTGGGCCTCGAAGAATTGGTGCAGTGTTAACTTACCCTTTAGAATGTCTAAGACCGCTTGACAGCTCCTTGACCATATAAACTTAGAATCTTTGGCCAACAACCCAAACAAAGGAGAGGCCAACTTGCTGAAGTCCTTTATGAAACTTTAGTAGTATCCTGACATCTCTCTGCTTTTATGGAGGTGGAATCCTTTGGATGATTGCTATTTTGTTTGGATCCACTTGTAGTCCTTGCTGAGATATTGAATGACCTAGCATAGTCCCTTTAGTCATTAAGAATTCACATTTTCCTGGATTGAGAGACAGATTCATTTCAATGCATTTGTGTAATACTTTGTCTAGGTTAGTCAGGGCTTCTTGAAAATCACAGCCATAAGGTGTAAAGTCATTCATATAGATTTCCACAACATCATGTACTAATTCAGCAAAAATACTCAAGACTGCTCTCTGGAAAGTGGCAGGAGCATTGCATAGGCCAAAAGGAAGGACCCTATAGGCAAAAGTACCCCAAGGACAGGTGAATGTGGTCTTATCCTGGTCTTCTAAGCATATTTGGATTTGGTTGTACCCATTGAATCCATCTAGGAAAGAAAAGAACTTCTTCCCTGTCAGGCCATCTAACACTTGGTCAATGAAGGGTAGGGGAAAATGATCCTTCTTTATGGCTTTGTTCAACTCCCTATAATCAACACAAATCCTCCACTTACCATTTTTCTTGGGAAATAACACTAAAGGAGAGACCCACTCACTGTCTGAGATAGGGTAAATGAGTGTTGCATCTAGAAGTTTTTGCAATTCTTCTTTGACTATTTATTTAAGAGCTGGATTCATCCTCCTTTGTGGTTTCCTAACTGGCTTGCAACATTCTTTGATGTATATGTGGTGATTACACACTGAGGGGTGTAATGCCTTCATTTCCTTATAACTCCAAGCGAAGGCTTCTAGGTTTTCTCTCAACATGTTGCATAACTTTCCTCTTCTAAAGCAGAAAGAGATGGGTTGATTTTCAAAGTTTTCTCTCAGCCAAATTCTATGGTTTTGACACAAAGTGGGTTGGAATTGGCCAAGCATAAGTTAATTGGATGATTGTTCTGGGTTTCCCTTCTTCTTCTAATGGTAATGAACTAGGAGTTGGACTTTGGAGCAGGTGTTCAATTAAGTCATCCTCATCTTGTTGTCCTCCTCCTATGATTGATTCCAAAGCATAAAGTTGGGTAGAATAAACCTCATCTTCTTCCTCCTCCTCCAACCATAAAGGTAAATCATGCTCTAGAGTAGGCTGAGCAGGAGGGTATAGGACTAACTGTTTGGACATATGCCCATTCTTGATGGTCATATTACCATCTCTGCAACTAATGTAAGCATTAGTTGTGGCCAACCATGGCCTCCCAAGGATGAGAGGGTAATGAGTAAGCTTAACCTTAGGCTGGAGAACTAGAAAATCTGCAGGGTACTCCTAGGAGTCAATGGAGACAATCACATCCTCCACAATTCCCTCACAGGTGACTGTGGAACGATCTGCAAGCTGCAAAACTTTTGTGGTCTTCCTCAATGACCCTTGGAGGTTGAGCTTGAGCATGGTGTCCTTGGTCATCACATTAATCATAGCCCCAAGATCAATCAGAGTGTGTGGGATGATGGTGCCATTGATGTGCAAATCTACTACAGGGCTTCCAGGGTCTAAATATTTTGGACATAGTACCTGCCCCAGCATCAAGTCAAACAACTTCCCAATGACATTGATGGTAGGGGCATCCCTTTTTCTTCTTCCTAGATTCTTTAAGAACTTCTTCTTTATCAACTTATTGTAAATGGGAACGTCTTTGATTTCCTAGAGAAGGGGGATCTTTACACATAGATTCTTCAATTCTCCCAGATGTTCAGTTTCTTCTGGGGTAGGTTGGAGTGGTTGGGCTAATATTTCAAGAAAGGGTGGATGTACTTGAAGGTTGCTTTCCTCTTTTTCTTCCTCAACCTCCCTATGTGGAGAGGGAGGTTGGTTATCAGGGAGAATTCTCCTAGATCTTGGGTTGATCTCCTAGATTTCTACAGCATAAGTTGGGTATGATGTCTCTCCACTGTATAGTTATTGAGCCTGCCTATTGTTTGGGTTTGGATTTGGCTGGGCAGGCATCTAGGGTTGCTTGGGTGGAGTAGAGTGCAAGAGTTGTGGTTGGGTAGGTGGTGGAGTCAATAGGGCTGGAACATTGTTGAATTGGGGCCTCCACCCCTGAAGTGGGGTATTTCACTGATGTTGTGGATGAACATAAGGTTGAAATGATTGGCTGGCTGGCTGGGAATGATACTGAGATGCATAGGACCAAGGAGGGGGTGTAGACCAGGAAGGATGAGCAGGGGGTCCCCAAGAAGGTATAGCTGTGGTTTGGTTGGGGCTGTAATATGCATGGGATGACCCTTGCATACCCTGTTGGTATGGTCTAGGCCCAAGAGGTCTCCTTTGGTTGATGTAGCAAAGCTGCTTAGTGACCCCTTCAGCTCCTCGATATACAACTTTGAGTCCAGGTAAAGAAGGGAACTTGTCTATGGAGTGGTTTTCTTCAGAGACTGAGCAAATCTTAATACAATTCAATGGACATTCATTCCTAGGATTCCTCCTGGTGCATCTAGGACAAAAGATGGCCAAGGCTCTCTCTGCTTACTCTTGTTTCCTTTTGATGTTCATGGTGTCCAATTGCAAGGCAAGGGTTTGCAACATATCACTTTTGAAATCTTCCAGCATATTTCCAATTTCACCCTTGATGGATGAGTTGGAGGATGATGTACTGGCCATAGGTTGACTACCCCTACCCTTTTTCTTGGTTGCCCTAGAATGGTTTCTAAAGACAGTATTAATATCCTCATAGGGTAATTGGTAGATATCTCCTCTTGCTATCATATGTAAGGTATCCTGAAGATCTCCCCTTACTCCTCTAAGCAAGACCAACTTTAATGACTCAGGGTCAAGTGTGCACCTGGCCCTTTTTTAACTGAGATGGAATCTTTCTTCATAGTCTTATAAGGATTCATCCTAGCCTATGGTCATCCTAAAAATCTCTTCTTTAGTATCATTTGACCTATAGTAGTCCCTATATTTGTTGTTAAAAGTCTGCTGCATCTGAGCCCAATTTGTGATGCTATCTCTAGGTAAACCCATGAACCAGCGCAATGCTGCATCCTTAAGGGTAGATGTAAACAATTTTAACTTTTGCTCATCATCTGTATAGTCATAGGCTCGGCATATAACATCAAACTCAAATAGGAAAGTGTTAGGGTCCTCTGTGGCCAGGCCACAAAAATGACATAGAGCAGAGGGGCTTATATTATTCATATTAGTGTTCCCATTGGTTTCCCTGATGGGGAAGGCACCCTCAATTTTCTCTCTGTTCCCTCTATAATTTCAGTTTTCAGCCATTGGTTCAGTAAGAATGGGTTCTTCCTCTTCTTCTTCCCCTGTAGGTTCCTCAAATAGGTAAGGTTGCTCACCTAAAGGGTCTTCCAATTCACCGTCATTGAAGAAGAGAGACGGTTGCCTGTTGGATGCAGTGGGGGTATTTGACAAGAATTTCCCTGAATTGTCCCTAATCCTACAAGGCATGAAAGGAAATGTTTTTGGGTTGGTTTTTGTAAGATTTTCTTTAAAGCTAGAAAATACTTTGCAGAAATGAAATTGTTGATTGAAGGAAAAACTACTGATAGAAAGAAAACTACTTGCAGAATGAAATTGCTGATTGAATGAAAACCACTAAAAAAAAGAAACTACTCGGTGAATTGAAATTCGACTTGAAGAATGGAAAGGAAAGCAGATAATGAAAAATGAAAGAAAGGAATCTACTAGATTACTTTTGTAGAAATAAACTAATGGAAGAAAATTGGAGACTAAAAATAGAAGAAAGAAGTAATCACATTCTACTCTGACACCTCCTTGGCAACGACACCAAAAAGTGATGAGCCTAGGTATTGCAACAAGAATGCTGCAACTCCCAGGGCTACTAGCTTTACTTATCAACCTGGGGTTCATACAAACTTGGAGGTGACAGTGCTATATGCACAAGCAGAAGTGAAGGTCCTGCCTGTTTTCACTGTTTATCTGGCAAGAGACCCCAGGGGTTCCAAGCCATACTTCTATAGGGTTGGAAGAAGCTTAATTCTATGATGGAAGATGAGAAAACCTATTCTAAGAGAGAGCTACTCTACTGTAGTAATGAAGAAAACAACATGAAATGCTAAACCATACCATAACCTAATTAAACAACTATGCTAAGAAGAATTGCCAAGAAGAATTGCTAAAACAACACTAACCTAATTAAACAACTATGCTAAGAAGAATTGCTAAAACAACACTAACCTAATGTTCCTATCTAAGTTGTAGAGATAAAGAGCATTAAACTATACTAAGGTGTAAGCAAAGAAACTTAAGCTAAATCAGTTTTCAAGCGGAAGAGCAATCGGAGGTCAAAATCAATGAAAGGAGGACATAAGGACGCAGTAGCGCATAGGGATTGTTGGATTGATCAACAAAAAGATGGATGACGGAGATCTTATCACGAAGGCTTAAGTGACTAGATGGATGAACATGGTGAATGCATAGGATGAATGGTTGAGGTATTATCGCGGAGGTTAAGTCAAGAGATGGATGGACAGGGTAATGAAGCGATGAACAACTGAGATCTTATTGCGTGGATTAAGTCAAGAGATGGACGGACATGATTAATAGGAGGATGGATAGCAGAGGTCCTATCACAGGAAAAAGAAACGTGTGGAAATGATGGAGCGGGTTTCTAAGGTGGTAAGTAGTTTCTCATGCGCCCTCAAGGCCATAAGCTGAATTCTGAAATTTCACGCGATTAGCCTTACTGCATGACACATAGCACGAGAAAACCACTTTTCTCGTGTGCTCTCGGGTGGATAATGGTCGTGCAATAATCCACACGAGATTGCGCGATAGCCGTTGGATCAGGCGGGGCTGATCAATGGTGGAGATTGGCCAAGCTAGTTGACGATTGGGTGACGCGATAACCGTCGGATCAGGTGAGGCAGATCAACGGTGGGGGTTTAAAGCGCATAAAGTGTTGAGGTGACATGATAGTCGTCAAATCAAGAGACAAATCGATGGTGGAGATTAAAGCACATAAAGTAAGTGGAAGACTTCACGTGAGGCAGCAGTTGGAGCAAATAATGAATCAGACAGTGATTGTGAAGGTTTGTTGTGGATTGGCCGGTGAGGAAGTGATGCACGAAGAACATGCTGAAGTAGTTTTCAAAGGAAAATAACAAAAAAACACAGTGAGGGTGAACAAGTAGCTGCATCAAACGAAAAACTCCATAGCTCATGCAAGAACCAGAAACCTGTGTTTTTGGGGTTGCTGAAGGGTCTCTCCCTCAAGTCATGGTCCCAGAGGGAGGAGATGAGGCTGAGACACCTGCAAGCAAACTTATGGTGATCTTTTTCTCCTAGCTAACCTGTGAATTGAAAGAAGGCATAAATGTAAGTAAACTGAAGCAAATGCAGCTACTGAAGCAACTGAACAGAAAAACCATGAATCATCTACGCTATACTACTGTAATGGAAATGCATCTACTTAAACAAATGAACAGAAAACCATGAATCTACTTAAGCAAATGAAGAGAACCAGGAAGCTATTTAAACAAATGAACAGAAACATAAATCTATGCTAGCATACATGTACGATAAAGAGGAGCTTTGGATGCTCGGGTCAGGCCCTAACCCAAGAGCTTCAGCCCTCTGAGTTAACTCCGA
Source organism: Pinus tabuliformis (assembly GCA_031772625.1). Taxonomy (NCBI): domain Eukaryota; kingdom Viridiplantae; phylum Streptophyta; class Pinopsida; order Pinales; family Pinaceae; genus Pinus; species Pinus tabuliformis. Next base: position 1,309,503,194 of record CM062818.1, read on the forward strand.
GCTGGCTTAAACAGAATTCATTCTCATTATGAAAACAATGGATTATAGAACAAACTGTCACAAGTCTCGCAACTCAGAAATAAAGTAGAGTTTTACAATGAATGTTTGAATCCTACTGAGGTCCTAAGCCTCTCTACTTATACATCTGAAGTCTCCAATGACTTCCTTAAACTGGTTTCTCTCACTTTCACTTGCTCGACTGTCTTCTTGTCCTCATGATGTGGCTGTTTGTACTCCGAGCTGATGGAGGAATATTCAAATGGAGGGGTAGTAAATGAGGAGGATTTACCTCCTATAAATTCCTCTCCCATGTCCCATTTGAGTTTTTACCAAGGTCTTTACCATAGTTCCTTTCTTTTATCTTTTATCCCTGCATTTTCCTTTCTTTTATCCTTTATTCCCACATTACATGCACATTAAATCACAAAGCAAAATATCCAACTCTAACTCATCTCATAAACAAAATATAATCAAAAGTATGCAATAAGTTGTGAGAATAGTTGGTTTGACTAAGCTAGAAGGTGAATTAAGGCCAATTAAGGCCCATATAATTACTCAATGATGAGGCTCATCAATTGTATGAACCTCCTTTGATTTTATATCAAGGAGAGAATGTTCAAATTCCATCTATTGAAGACTTTTCTCCATAATACCTTGATATGCTTCAACAAGACACTATACTTGATAGGAGGACAAGGACAACTAAAAGAGGAAATACTGATTATCTTTGGGTGGGTCTCAAAGGTATACATCCATCAAATGCTAAATGGATTGAAGTGGGGAAGGTGAGGGAACAATACCCTCATCTGTTCAATAACTGAAAGTGATCCTTTTGCAGTCCAAAAGGCTTCCAGTGGGGACGAGCAATCAGGTGCTCAGAATTATGCTAAAAAATAAAAGTGTCATAATCTTGTCAGAATTAGCTTTAGATTGAAGAGCTCTTCATTCTGAATCCAACTGTGTGAGTGACACTCAAATCCGATTTCGTATGCAGAAGTTAGAGAAAGTCAAAGTTCCAGTTTGACTTGCCTACATGGAAGGATTGGAATGATGTGGCAAGTCTTCAGTGAATAAGGAGGCTCCAAGTGGCATCCCACCATTGGCCCTCACAAATCGCATATCACAGCGGGAAGTTTTTCAGTGTTACAAATCGGCCCCCGCAGGTTTAGGGTTGCGATGCAATGAGATTGCATATCGCAATCGCAAGAAAGAAGCGGCAACAGGAACCGACCCGACACAAGTTAAGTCTTGAATGTGAAAGACCCCAGACACGATAACATTATATGTCGCAGTTTAAAATTCCGACGGGTCCGCGATATCGCAATCACAACATTTCACTGGGTAAACAAGACCTTCTGCCCGTTAAAACTCGTTAATTGTGTTGTGTGATAAGGTTGACAAGATATGGCCAGCAATGCCCCAGATAGCGAATTTTGGGGCTAATTTGTAGTATTCTGTGAGATTTTGAGTGTTTTGTGAAAAGAATAGTGGGGAACTGGGAGAAATCATAACCCCTTCAATTCTTATCCAAATTTGATGCAAAAATAGTCATTTCTGGCAGTTTTTTGGTATTCTAAACTCATGGACATAGGTTTCAGAGGCATCTGAGCATTATAAACATACTTTTGATGTAATTTAAGCATAATAGAGAGGCCTAAGCCATTGGAAGTTGGACCAATGGGATGTAGCCTAGGAGGGGTGAACTCCTTTATCATGTTCTTGTCGTGTGTTGTATATTGATGTTCATTGCTGTTATATTGCTGCTATTTAGCATATGTTTTTATGTTAAATTTTTTATAGCATTTACATAAGAAAATCTCACAGGAATATGTTAATTGCGAAAGCTTTTGAATCCTTAAGCACTTGAAAAGAAAATGATAAGCATATTAGGTTTATTTCTAAATGGGGAATTAGCACAACATTACCAATATGCTCCAATTCAGATCACATACCTCAATGGACCCTACCCAAACCTTTGTGCTGCTATGGGACTATAACTCCATATTGCCCCACCTCACTCCTAGAGGTATAGCTACAAACATGGTGAAGTCTTATTCCAGCCTGAAGGACAATTTTTATATCTCTGTGGATGTTGTCGCTTGGTCCTTCTTCTCCTATTTTTCCTTCTTCCTTTGAGGACACTGAGTACTGTAGTGGCCAAACTCACCAAACCTGATGCACTTGATATTAGATAGGTCTTTCTTTTTATTCTTCTCCCCATGTACCTAACTTAGACCTTTTAATGCAAGGGCCACATTTTCTTTCTCCTTCTCACCCTTCAAACCCTTACTGTTGCTTCCGTCGATGGAGGTCTTCATAAGTGCTCACCTCATTTCCTCCTGGTGGAGTTCTAACCACGTCATGTCCCACCCTAGTAATGTGTCTCGCTCCAAGATGTTTTGGACAAAGACTTCCCATTCCTCTGAGACACTGTTTAGGGCCAAACCCACAAGATCTATAGGTTGAAGCGCCTCCCCAACTGCTGAAAGTTGATCCTGAATTTATTGAATTCTAGTGAGAAAGGGATCTATGCCTTCACCCTTCTACATCCTGATGTTTCTCAACTTCTGTTGCAGGAACATATTCTGCAGCTTAGAAGGATTTTGATATAGTCGAGCGAGAGCATCCCACGTCTCCTTGGCAGTGTTCTTGTCAGATATATGCGAAACTATATGGTCTCGGACTCCATCCAGGATCATCTACTTCACCTTTTCCATCTCTTTCTTGTACTCTCTTTGCTGAAATGCATCAGTCGGTACTGCCACACCATTTTCTGCATAGGTATTCAAGCCAAATTCATCTAGTAGGTATGACATCCTAGGCTTCCAGATGACATAGTTGGAGGCTCCCTCCAACCTATCCTAATCTCTAAGCCCAATTGTGGTCATTTAAGAATCTAGAACGAAATTCTCCCTCTTCCCCTGCCTTGGCTACTGAAACTGTGATTCACACTCCCATATGGAGTGAGAAAAAATATGTTTGCATCTACTGCCAACTGCAATTGGAAAAATGGATTTCTAGGCTAGAAACACTTTGATAGAATTTCCCTTTGTGTGTGCAATTTCTCTTCCACCTGACATTGATTCTGTTCTAGCAACTACTACAAAATCCTTCTGTGCCTAAAAACAGAATCTTCTCAGTGAAAATATGGCTACTGGTGCTCACTCTTCCTGTTGGAATCGCTCATTATGGCAAGCTGCATTTTTCTACAACCCTGCACTTAAAAATCGAACTGCCCAACAATTCGCACTGCCTAGCTAAGCACCACACAACATTTAGAAAATTCATCCCGCTACTCCCTCTGAACAACGAATTTTCTTCTTCCACTTCTGAGCTTCCCCATTTGATCAAAATCACTTTGGTACCATGTGAAAATTCACTACTAAAATTCTATTACATCAATTGGAATTAATTCTTCTAACTGTTAATTAATTTAGCATATCATTGCTACTGCAACAACGAATTAATCACACTGCGATCTTCACAAATAAAAATACTAAGGAAGATGAACTGGAAACTGAGAAAATATTGGCACACACACAAAATTATGACACCGTTATTTTGGAATAAAGTCCTCAAAAAAACCCAACTTGGGAGAACTGATGCAACAACTAAGAGTTTTTATTATTAAGCACCCATGGGAAAAAAATTGAGTATAATAAATGTTTCCAAACTAGAAAATCTATCCAAGAGAAATACTGGAAAAAAATTACTGACGGATTTTACCCTCACTTCGAGCAATCCTAACACTGTCTGACCACTGAAAAGCTAGTCGTTCATGTGATCTGTGCAGGCCCTATGTCACCCTAGCGCTGCCTGCTAAATGCAATGCCTAAAATATTGATCAATATAGTTTTCATGCCTGCTAATGACTGGGAAAAATGATTCTTCGACCCTTTGGAAAATCTTCCTAACCTATGGAAAAAAAATTTCTTTCTCTTTAGTTGGATCAAATTTATATTTTGAAGCAACTGCGAAGTCCTTGTGCTACTTCCTGGAGAAAATGTTCGCCTCCTCTTTTTGACTCTCAGGAACTGGAAAAATTCCTCTAGACTCACTGTCTCTGCCCCTCTCTATGTCTACTTCCCTTCTCTATCTCAAATTCTTCTGACAGAATGTTGTTACTTTATGGAAAATCGCACTTCCCAAAGAATTGATCTTAAGTGTGTTCCTCCATCTACCCATCGACTTCTTCTTATAATCTCACTATGAGACTCCAACGACCAAGATTAAAACTTAATCAATGGCTGAGATGATTTTCTAGTTAATCCATTTGAGTTTCTAGAGAAATCTCACCTTCCTCAATTAATTACTATTAATTAATAATTTTACCTAAGTTAGACTTAGGAAAAATTTAATTACTGATTAAATAACTTAGTTAATGCATTTCTAGGTGGATTTTCCTAAAACCTTTTCTGGGTTTTTAAGTTCTAGTATTTCTTAGCCTCTTTGACAACTGTTGAGACAAGAACACCATTTGATGCTAAAAAACTAATAAAGGGAGTGTGAGGAAATCTAATATATATTTGGCCAAGGCAAAGGATTGTGTGGAATTGGTGTCAGGATATCAAGGATGGGGCACTTAGAGCAATGAAATTCTTACAAGGGGTTCACTAATGAAGACCTTATCCTTTGATTGTCGTGGGTTAGATCATGCACCCAAAAAACTAGCACTCAAGAGAATATTCTCTTTGGAAAGTCCTTCTACAAGATTTCTTCAAGAAACCTTGGGGACAGGGACTATGTGGTCAATTTCTTAGAGTCCTTATTACCTTCTTTGTGCTTTATTACAATTAATGTTTAGGGCCATTCTGAGGTTATTTCCTTAGGATGGGATTCTCGTAAGAATTGGTCTCAAATTTGTTGGAGTGTTAACTCTGGATTGAGTATGGTGGGTTACTCTTCAGAGTTGGATCAAGTTTTTACTTTATCAATTTGTATGGGCCACATGATGAATGTGTTGCTTTCTAGAATTCATTGTATGAGACTACCCTTTTGAGAACTTCTAATCTCATCATGGGTGGTGGCCTAAATTTTTATTTGGGAGATTCAAAGTCTTAGGGTTCTCAAGCAAGGATGGATGCCTTGATTGATTTCTTACTTTCTATCTGTCACCTGATTGATATTCCTCCTGTGCATTTGAAACCCACCTTGAACAATCAAAGAGTGGGGGAGGATCAAGTTTCTCAGAGGCTTGATCGCTTTTTGGTGGTCAAATCTACTCTCGAGTCCTTCCCTCTTATCAGACAATGGGTTGGTACAAGTGGCCTTTCTGATCAATGCCCTATTTGTCTGGAGATCAAGGGAGTGTTTCAAAAACATGCCAGCCCTTTTAAAATGGATGCACATTGGTTAAAAGATGAAGCATTTACAATGCTGGTTAAAAAAATGGAGACCTTATGATGGCAGATTGGGTGTTTTTTCTACAAAGTAATTTGATTGTAATATTAAACATATTAAATTTGTGGTAAAAGACTGGGCGATTTCTATGCATAGGAGGGAGGAGGATGATTATTAGAGGTTGAAAAACTGAGTTAGGCTTTCTCTAAGTTGGGGATTGAGGGATTTCGATCTTAGGATTAGTGTGAGCTTTACCATAGGCTTGTGGCTATTAGGAAGGATATCTTGGCGAAGAATAGTCTTGAAGGCTCAAATGCTGAGCCATTTGGCTCGACAACAGTGATGAAAACACCAAAATTTTCCATGCCTATTCCAAAGGTAAGAAATTGCAAAACACCATCTGGGGGATGAAGGATGAGGAAGGGGGTCCACTATCAAATTCTGATGGGCTTGCTGATATGGGGATAAATCACTTCAAGGGTATTTTTTAGGACCCCCAAGGGGCTAATATTCCTGAGATTATTAGGGTGGCTCAATTTTTTCCATGCTTTGTGGGTAATGATGAGAACCAAGAGTTGTTGGGGGATGTTACAAATGTGGAACTTAAAATGGCATATCTTTGCCCAAGACAAAGGTTTGTGTAGAATTGGTGTCGTGCTGTCAACCATCTATGGATGGGACACTTAGAGAAATCAAATCCCTACAAGGGGTTCACTTATGAAGACCTTATCCTTTAATTGTCGTGAGTTAGCTCATGCACCAAAAATACTAGCACTCAAGAGACTATTCTCTTTGGAAAGTCCTTTTGCAATCTTTCTTCAAGAAACCTTCGGGACATGCATTATGTGGTCAATTTTGTGGAGTCCTTATTACCTTCTTTGCACTTTATTGTGAGTGATTTTTAGGGACCGTTATGGGGGTATTATCTTGGGATGGGATTCCCGTAAGATCTAGTCTCAAAATTGTTGGAGTGTCCACTCTAGTTTGGGTTTGGTGGGTTACTCCTTGGAGTTGGATCAAGTTTTTACTTTTATCGATTTGTATGGGCCACATGATGAATGTGTTCCTTTATGGAATTCATTGTATGAGACTACCCTTTTGAGAATTGTGAATCTCATCCTTGATGGTGGCCTAAATTTCGTTTTGGGAGATGTAGAGTCTTAGGGTTCTCAAGCGAGGATGGACACCCTGACATATTTCTTTACTCATAAAATTTCTACCTGTCACATGATTGATGTTCTTCCTTGTTGGACACCTAATCCTAAATGGGTTAGTGTGGAAGCCGAACAGACCAAAGCAGTCCAAGAGACCTTGGGATCCGAAACCCAAGAGTCACATATTGTACTATAAATGTATATCTCATGTTAATAAAAAATGTATTGCATGTTTTATCTTTCATATCTCTCTTGCTGTCCATGTGTGTTTAACATGGTATCAGAGCGGGCGATTGCTGGTCCTGCTCCAATTTTAGCCATTTGTTTTATGGCTTTTCTGTGCAAGTCAGTTCTGCATTTCATTAATGTTTTATCAGCAGTATTTTAGCTGCATTCTCTGCGCACAATTCCCAAAATAGAAAATTCTGACATTATTCTCCTGCTCTGACGCTTCCACTGGCCTGAACGCTGCTCCTGAAAGCTGCTCCACCTGCATACAAAACACTGCTCTCTGCATACAAAACGCTCCTTCACTCAGCACTATTTGTGCCATTCTTTACCTGCGCCCTCTGTCTTTTACAGTGCTGACCCTTGAAATTAGACCTGTGCACTCTGTCAGACATTCATCTGACATGGGAACGTTTGCGCTACCCTTATACAATCGCCATTGGTGAAGGTTCGAGCTCCAAATATTTACAGTTATTATCTCAGAATACGTTTTGGGTAATAGCATTTGTAGCTGTATTCTCTGATCATGGAATCGAGGGCTTTGAACAGTTGCCTTTCTGGTCTCTGTGGACTCACTAGTGGATGTTGTGCAATGCATCTTTTTCTTTGAAACTGGAAAAAGAGCATTGGGTCTTATAATGCTGCTAGTGCCTCTTAAACGTATATCTGGTATTCTGGACTTTTTCAGTTTTTGATTTTATGCTTTGGTTGTTTGCCGCTGTCGGCATGATTGTCAATGGTATTGAATGGTATCTTCATCACAAACTTCGCTTAGCTGTGTAACAGATACTCTCGTTGCTACCCCATTTGAAGATTGTTTCAGTTTGTCACGGGTTTGTTTTTAATATCATGGATCCACAGAATTTTCTGAAGATTTCATAATTTCATAGGTTGCGGGGAAATTATAGTGGTGATGAGATGGGACTGAAAGACAATGGTATACAGCGTTCTCTCGTGGGCGCGTACCCATAGCATTCAATTCTTCATTCCTTCTATGAAGAGGTCATTTTATTAGAGGCCAGAAGCATCGATAATGGCACATTTTTTAGTAAAAACCATGTGTGTTTAACATCTGTGCAAAGCTTCCTTTCCAAGGCACGATTTGCAGCATTTTCTGAATGATTTGCTATTATGCCGGCTTATTTAGAATTTCGATCGGAGAAATTGCTTTTGTGAAACATTATCAGAGGATTGTTTAACATATATGCCCTCTAGAGTTTGAAAATTTAGTTTTTTGCGTTTTTGACTTGTTATGCAGAGGCATTTGTTTGGAAAGGGCTAATTGCCGCCGAGAGTAGGGCAAGTTTGATCCTGAGTTTGACTTAACTCGGTTTTTGGATTGGAAACGCAGAGAATAAAGAAGTATTGAATAAATCCATCTGGCTTGCAAAGCCCGTTGGATAGTTTCCCCTGTCCGCTGCAATTCAAGGGAATGGACAGCTGCTGAGATGGAATGATGAAGTCTTAAGGAGAGAAAATAGGGAATATAGATCTTTCACAGTAAATATTTGTGAATGTGTAGTTTTTCGTAAAGATTCGGCTGCAAATAGAGAACAAATCGCTGAAAGACGAAGTAGTCCATGAATTCAATCTGAATAAAGGAATATCAGATCTCCTTGATCGTATAGCCAGATGGGTTATAGTATTTGTTTGGGTTGTCGTTGAACAACATTTGGTCCAACAGTTGCATCAATTTATTGATATCATCGGGATATGGTCATCAAAAGTCACGGTGTGGCATCTGTTCTATATTTGCCACAAAGCCTGGCAGATACTTCAGAAATCTATCAGCACCGATCGCATTGAAGAAGAAAAAAATCGAAACCGAAATGCATCACAGTTTTCGTGAACGCGATTAAAGATATACAGTATTAACGGCCGGGACTTGCAAGGACGCAAAGACCAGGCAATACCGTTCCCTGACAACAAATACACGGCAAACGTGGGAATTTTCCGTCAATTCTTTGCATGTTCCGTCTAGTTTGGTGTAAATTAATGCATTTCTGACAGCAGTAGCCAGCAAGGAGCTGTGCGATTTTTTGCCTGATGACGCTGAGAAAAGGCGCGCCTGATTTACAGGAGCTCTGTATTTGAACTTTGAATTCCTTTATTTGGATATTGCATTTAATCACTGAAAACGAAATCATTGTCCTTTTAGGGTTTTTCACCATTTTTTTTAACCCTAAGCACAAAACTTTTGAAGGCCTCTTACTGATTATGTGCGAACTGAAGGTCACTGATTATGAATTGCGATCCAAACAAAATTTCATGGGATTAAAGGGCCTTTATGGGTATTCTCGGCTATATATTTATATAGAGGTCAGTTCGCATCCAAAGTTTTCTCTGTTTGAGAAATCCACCCACAAGGCTCTCTTTTTCTCAAGAAATCCACCCATTCATGCAAAGAACTATAGAATCTGTTTTGTGTTAAAGTTCTGTGGAGAGACTCTTCCAGAAATTGTGTGGCTGTGGGGTCGACGTATGCCAGTGTCATCTACAGCAACCAAGGGCAAAGTTTTGTGTGAACTTGTCTATGAATTGATGTAATCTATTAATTTGATGAAAGGAGTGTTGTTGACTGTTTGCATTAAACAGAGATTAGATTTAGAGATTTGATATGACAGTATTGACACATTATTCTTTGTAAATGCCTATGATAAAGCAACTATTGAGTTGGTACTGCTGACATTGTTGATCTATAGACATGTATTGATGAAGTGGAGTATGATTTCACATTCTAGGGTTTTAGAGATAAGTCTTGCATTACCAAGTATTATTGACTGAATACGCTGATGGATAGACTCTGATGATGATGTTGAATTGACGGGCTAAGTGTTATGTCACAGAGCTTGACATTCCTTGATTCCACTGTTGCATAAAGAGTTTGGTGAGCTGATTGTAATCTTTTATGTTGCACACTGATCATTTGCTGACATTTATAAAGGATATTGCTGTGTACTGTGAGTAGATATTACTTTTCTGCATTGAGTAGTAGCTGTGATCAGTTTTTAAGGTGTAAATCAGACATTGAAGAAAAAATGGCCAGAACCAGTGAAGTATTACAGTTCCTTAAAACTCTGATATTATCTACTGTTGATGACACATTACAAATCAGCATAGGATCTCTCTCTAAAATTCAGACATGTCTACAAAATGCACAGGAAAAGATCGAATTTTTGCAGCTTGAATCTCAGCTACAGCAAGAAGAATTAAAACAGAGAAGTCATTCTGAACATGTTTCTGTTCAGAACACTGACACTGCAACCCATCAGAAGCAAGTCAATAATGTTACAGTTGATTCAGATTTAGTACCCAATAAAGTAGCAGCTGTACATGCTGTTAGCCTCCTGCTGCAGCAGGTTAATCATCTTTCATGATCGACATTTTTACATGCCAAATATGTCATACTTTGCTTGCTGCAATGCTCCATATTTGCTACAGATGGCCAGAGAAGTATCCATGAGAGTGTGCTAGTCTAAATGCCACTGCTGTGTTCCAGTTTTGATGAGTAATCCATTTTGATCAGTTTTCAGTTAAGGGTAGGCCAAACAGCTTAATCTTGGCCTCCCTAGGTTTCAATTTCTTGTTGTAGAATATAGAGAATAAATATCTGTCCAAACAGCTTAATCTTGGAAGATTTGTAGATAGGTAGAGAAACAAGGGTGCTCAACAGCTTAATCTGAGCCCCTGGCTGAAATAAGTGTAGAAGTAGATAGGAGCACAGCAAGAAGAAAAGAACAAAAAGCTGGGTATGCTAGTTCAAGTGCACCCAAACCAAAAAGAAGAGAAAATGCTAGGCAAGTAGGTAGGGTAGGTAGCTTTGTGTTTGCAGAATCATGGCTTGTGATCCATTTCATATTGTCAAGTGTTATATCTATCATATCACAAGTTGAAGGCAGTTGTTCAGTTGGAGGACTTCAAGAAATGCATGTCTAACTTCCCCTTCTCCCTCTTTCCCAAATCACTCACTAACTTCCCCTAAAAGAGGTCAAGATCTGCTTGATACCTCTTAGATTCATCATTCTCCATATCATCTGCCTTGGTGAAGATATGCTTCACTAAAGGAATGTTCACACTTCTTCTATCAGTCATTTTCCCCCATTGATAGCCTAAGACTTCATTCTTAGTGCTTTTTCTCATCATTATCATATTAACTACTAACTTTATTATGTAACTCCCTATCTCTTTTCCCTTCCCCTACTAAAACTATCTATATAACTCCCCTATATACTTATCCCCTCCCCTTGGTTGAAAAATAACCATATACATCCTTGGGAATTGCTAAGTTTATCTGAAACTCAGCAAGAACCCTCATTGACCCCTCTGACCATCTTCCAAATGCATAAGGACTCATTCCTTTGCATAGTTTCCCTTCATATGTATAAAAATCATCTCTTTGGCCTTGGTTTGCCTTTATAAGGCATGAAACCCTCTTTGGCCACTAAACCCCTCTCAAAACCACATCACTTTCCCCCTAAGTACCTTTGGACTCCTTCCAAGGCATAAGAATACAAAAACCATGCAAAAACCATGAAAAAAAAAGAGAGGATAAAATCCTCCCTTTTTTGGCTATCGGACCCCTTCCGATGCCTTAGAATCCATGCCAAACTATAAAGGAACCCTTCCGATTTCCCAAAAGGCTTGGTAGTTCACAAAAACATGGGTCCGATATAATAAAGTTTCATTTGGACCCCCTCCGATGCGATATCGCTATCGGGAGGGGGCAATCATATGTTTAAAACATCATATATAACCCCTCCGAATTCATTTGCCTTGCCTTTTCATAAAAAGCATGCTCCGATGAGATAAAGATCTGTTTGATCCCCCTCCGATGCGATATCGCTATCGGGAGGGGGCAGTGGCATATATAAGCGAAAATGGCTAAGTCTCAAGGCATGGGGCATAGTGCCGATGGGCCGGACCCGAAAACATATAAAGTGGACCGGTAATAGTATATCGGGTCCGCGCAGTTCGGCGATTCCATATGTGCCGCCCTCTGGTCCCTCCGACTACCGATTCGCCGACGGATCCAGGACCGTTGGATCGGGCCCCAGATCTGACGGTCCAGATCTTGTCGCGCGGCCCCCCACTTCGCATCGCCCCATATACTGCTCCGATTTGGCGGAGCCGATGAGTTATCAAATGCAGTGTTAAGGGTTTTCGGGTCTGCGGACCCATTCCACTGTTAAAACCGCCGATTTGGGTTCCGCCGATGGGTCGGACCCGAAATAAAATAAAGAGGGCCTGTATAACTTATCGGGTCCGATGGGTTTCAGCGTTTTTATGTGGCAACCCCATGACCCCGCCGATAGCGAATTGCTGAGTTAATCCCAGCCGCCCATTCAGGCCCAGAGATCAACGACCCATATTTAATCGCATCACTCCTATATGGCTCCGACCAGTGGAGCCAAAAAGTAATAAAGCGCGGCATAAAGGCATATCGGGTCCGAAAGGGTCCGCACTGTGTGCTCCTATATCCCGGAGCCGAAAAACTATGAAGTGCAGCATATAGTATTTCGGGTCCGCTTACCCATTTTTACCAAATCCGCCGATATGAAAGCTCCGATGGGCCGGACCCGATCTCCATAAAGAAAGGGCATATAAACATTTCAGGTTTGCGACATTTCGGAGGTTTTATGTGTTGGGACCAATGGTCCGCCCCGATGCGATTTAGCACCAGCCGTTGGATCGGCCCGCACCAGATCTAATGGCCAGCATTCAATCTTATGAACAGTAATCGCTCCCGCCCCAATTTTGATGGATTTTAACATTTAAAGCATTTTTGCCTTATAAGAGGGAAAAGGGCCATTTTCTTTTAAACAGTTCGGCGCTCGTGCCCGCCCCGCCTCCAAAAGAAACATGGCATTCTTTAGTCCATATTTGATCGCTCCAGGCCCGAAATAGCTCCAAATTGCAAGATTTTGGCCTCGGCGTGCCTCCAGCATCCAGTCTTCCGCCAGTTAGCAGTTGTTCATCATTTTTAGTACCATTTTTGATCGGCCAGCACCGATAGCGTTCCAAAGGCCACGGAGGACATTAGCAGCAGTTATTTTTGCATTAAAAGGCAGAAAGGGGTGATGGGACAGTTTAAAGAGTATCAGCGGTGAGAAAAGGCCGAGATTCAGTGCCAAAGTGTATCAGGATGCGGCAAAGAGTATCAGTCCAGTTTTTCAAAGCAGATGAAAGCAAAGCAAGCCCCGCAAAGTATCATTCAGCCATTAAGGCTCACCAACACTTCTTTTGTTGCTTTAAAGCCACCTAAAGGCATAGATGAAGGCTTTCAAGGCAGAGTTATTGCAGAGACATTGTTCCCAGTCATATTTTTGGAGCAGCGCTGCTTCCTTAAATGCATAGTTATCACACAGAGGACAGCGCGTGGCTCAAGGAACTCTTTCAGTCCATTTGTGAAGCTGCAGGACCATGCGCAACCTTAGAAAGACATTTGTATGAGGCTGCTGCCTTATGTGCAGCTGTTTTAGATATTTTATTGCATTTATTTCCAACACAACTTAGCATTAGAAGCAGTTATTGCACAGATCTCTTTTGGCTCTGTTTTGATAGATATTTTGAGATATTTTCTCCCTTGACACCTGTTCAAGGGATGTTTGTAAATATTTTCTATTTAAACAACCCTCTGTATTTATGTAAAGGGTTGGTTGGTCGATAACTTCCTCTCTAGACTTGCATTGTATTTTCTGAGAGTCTCTATAATCAAAGATCGCTGGAATGTTTGGGAGATGAATTGACTGTTGTGTTTTAATGTCTGAAGAGTGACTATGGAATCCTAACGCTTCTACATAGCCTAATAAGTGTCTCTTATCTCTGTTTACAGTTTATATGTGTTTATGCCATCATTGTTTCACTATCTAAATAGCAGAAAGAAAGAATAGTTCAGAGCTCACTTAGTTGTATTCTGTTCCCAATTTCTGTGATTTATCTATGTTTTCCTCTGAATTAGTCCTAAATATGAATACTGATTTGCTCATATTCACACTAGTTCCTTCATATATGAATGTTGTTTAGGAATCCTTGATTGCTCCTATATAAATGTTCATTCACCTTCCCTCTGTTAGCATAATGAGAGCTACTTAGTTGCCTTTCATTCACTGACCTTCGTTCCATCTTTATTCTAGCCAGATATTGTTTTATGTGTAGCTATCCTGCTCTGTATTCCTCTTGTGACCAAGAAAACGCAACAGCAAGCCTAATCCACGACTCCATGCCCAATGGTTTGAACTTCTCACACTATGCATCCCAACTCTGTTTGAAAGAATCCTCCATCCCACCAAAATCAAAACAAAACCCAAGAAAATCATAACTAGCCTAAAATCTACCCAAAACAAAGCTAAATTATAAAGAGAGAGCCCTCTCTGATTGCAGGTAGGCTAGGACCTGCAGTCCAAAGATTGGTTTGTGGTTACCTCGGCCGTATCCTTTAAGGAGCTTTAAGGACAACCTGAGTGATAACATAATGGCGACTCCACTGGGGACCTTCCTCAGATAATTTCACAAATCAATTGGCAAAGCTCCACTGGGATAAAATCAGACCTGCAAAGGTTTCATGTAGCCCAAATTTTGCTTAAGAAAATTCCCCTGAAATATTATTAGAACTGGCTCCAAAGACAAAGAAGCGCTATACAAGATTAAATCCAGACCCAAATCCCCCAACAACTTTTTAAAATCCCAATATAATCCCAAGGAACCTCAGGAAGCTAGAGCGAAGAGAGGATTTTGCTGATAATAGTCCTGAAGCAGTTCACCCACGCTGTGGCCCAACCCCTGTCAAAGTTTTATTTCGTTCAACCCCTAGTTCCCCTTGTTCTTCATCCACCTCTCAAAGCACTCCTTCCACACCTCCATTCGCTACACATACTCCCATTACCACTACTACTCCTATTATCCCAGTTGTTCCTATTGTCCCTCTTATCCCTGTGAATATGGCTAACAGATATGCACCTTTGCAATTACCTGCTAATCCTGGAGCTATGCCTCAGGATTACCAAACTAAAATCACATATTTTGATGGCACAAGTGCTTGCACAACCCTTCAGCATACAAAGAAAATGCAGGATTACTTTGAAAGCTATGAGATTGACGATGATGGTGTGAGAATGAAGATTTTTGTCCAAAGCTTGTCAGGTGATGTCAGGGCTTGGTTTAGAGCACTCCCAGCCAATTCCATAGCAGACCCAGAAGCCTTATACCAATCATTTATCAACAGATGGGAGAAAAAGAAAGACCCTTTGCACATACTAGCTGAATACGATACAATCAAAAGAGGTCCACAAGAAACAGTCTTGGACTATTGTGCAAGGTTCAATAGCGTTTATAATGCTATCCCACAAAACTTAAGGCCCCCACCTGACCTTGCCTTATATAAATTCCCTGATGGATTCGACCCAGATATGGCCTACCAATTAAAAGAAAGAGCCCCTAACAGCCTTGCAGACATGTAAAATGTGGCTGTCATTGTGGAGGCAAATTTAATTGCCGAAAGAAACAGAGCTAGAACTAAGAGAAGAACCACCTTCAAGGAAGAGTCCTCAGCCTTAGATCAAAAGCTAGATGCTATTATCAATGGCATGCACAGGCTGGGAGACAGAGTAGAGAGTGTTGAGAGGAAATCATCATGGGACGGGCAGCAAGCTAACACTGTCAGGAACCCGAATTTCAGGAAAAATCAAAATCCAAACGCTGGTAGGTCTAGCCCAGACCATGATATAAGACCTCCTTTCCAAGAAAACTATACAGAAGCATCCACATCTAGTGATGCCATAGACGACACTCACATGAACTTGGTGGATTTGAAGGGTGAGCAACAAATTTTCCTAACTCAACAAGACCAAGATGAGCATGACTTTAATCAATTTCAGACCCAGTCAGGTGAGTCTTTTGACTTCAAACAAGGTTATGATTCAGCTGTTTATGAAGTGCACAAACAATATAAACTGAGAACTAGAACAATTGATGTAACCGAGCCCATCAAACAGAAGGAATTAGAGCAACCTAAGAGATTAAGAACAGAGCTGCTTCCACAGAACCGACCAAACAAACAATCCCAGATTCGAAAGAAGTCACAATAGAGGATATAACAGACACACCAGACATGCAGCCCTCTAATGATCAGCCTCTGCTACCTTCATCCTCAAAGGAAAATGTAAATAGCACTCCTAAAAGCCTTCCCAAAACAGAAATACCGCAAGGTATCACTCACCATAACACTGATAATCAAGAGGAAAATGCAGAAAATACACTTGAAAAGGGGAAATCTGCTATTGCCAACACAAAGACTCCATTGGAGAAACCATTCAACTTAGAAGCAGAAATAAGCAAACTTAAGATTTCCATCCCCTTATCTGAACTTGCAAAGCATGATGTGTATAGGCAACAAATCCAAAGATCACTGCAAATGCCAGAGAATAGGGATGATGTGAATGTTTTAGATGATACACTTGAGTTGCTTTTTGGTCCAGAAGTTGATGGCAAATCAGCACATGGAGCTGTTCTACCCTTTTATGTCAGTCTGCACATACATGATAAAGTTTTACATAATGCAATGTTTGACTCAGGTGCCTCACACAACCTTATGCCCAAAGCTGTAATGGAGAAGCTAAACCTTGATGTAACAAGACCCTACAAAGATCTATTCTCCTTTGACTCAAGTCAAGTCAAGTGTTTAGGCCTCATCAAAGACTTGTGTGTCTCCTCAGTCCAATACCCAAACAAGACAATCCTCATGGATGTGGTGGTTGCTGACATACCACCAAAGTATGGCATGCTGTTGTCAAGATCTTGGGGGGAAAAACTCCAAGGATCTCTCCAATTAGACCTCTCCTATGCCACTATTTCAGTCTTTGGGCAACCAAAGAGACTGTATAGAGAAACACTGATGAAGTATGTGGTAAGTAGTGAGGAAAAGCCCCAGAATTTCCCTATCTATTCAATCCATTCTGATATGGATTCTTTTATTTTGTTTAATGATGAAACAATTCCTCCAACTGATGATAAGCCTATGGCTTTAGTACAACAAGCACACATCAATGAAGAATCGATTGCACATACCCATGAGACTGTCACAACAGCCAATGAAACCAGCACACAAGAAAAACCTCCCGAAACACAAGACTCGGGTCTGCCCAATCCTAAAATGACTGAAACTCTTAATACTAACCACAAGCAAGAAATCACATGGTATTTAGAGTTTGATGGTTCTGTTAACAAGTTAGGAGCAGGGGCAGGAATATGGATTCACAATACACATAACAACCATGCAGAGGGTCATGCTTATAGACTGAATTTCAAATGCACCAACAACATGGCTGAGTATGAGGCACTCCTCTTAGGCCTTAAGCTGCTCAAAGCTTTAGGAGCTGCCAAAGTTTCCATTCTAGGTGACTCAGACCTAGTAATCCAACAAATGAAAGGCAACTTTGTTACCAATGATAGAAGGCTAAGAGCTTATAGGACTGCTGCCACTGCAATACTTGATACATTCACTGAATCCAAGCTTGCCAAGATTTCAAGAAATCATAACATTCATGCTCATAGCCTAGCCACTTTCGCTAGTACATGCAAGCTTCCCTTTGAGCCAAATCACCATTTCACTGCTGAAATAAAACATAGGCCTGCTGTCCCTAACAATGTTAAGGATTGGCAAGTGTTTGAGGATGATGCTCAAATCAACAATTTTCTTACCTTACAGCATGAGTTTTCAGGCCTAAACATTGATATGGATGCCATGGATGATCCACTGCAAGAAATAAACCAAATCCAGCAAACTGTAACAGCTCAAACAGCTAGAAAATTGCTACAGCCAACCATCTTTGATGAAGAAAACATAGAAGAGCTGAAACATATGCATTTGGAGGAAATAGCCAAAACAGAGGCCGAAATCATTGATCTAAAGGACAATTTTCTCCCGGTTGGCCTCACTCCACTAGAAGACATGTTTGATGCAAACGATGTGCCCAAAAAGCCAAAAATGCAGCCTATAAACACTGCCATAGAAGAATACAACATTGGAACAGCAGAGAAGCCCAAAATGATCAAACTGTCTAAATCTTTGCCTCCTGATCAAAAACCAAAGTATGTGGATTTGTTCAAAGAATTCCAAGATGTATTTTCTTGGAGTTACGAGGACTTGAAGTCCTATGACACCTCAATTATTCAACATACCATTCCCTTAAAGCCAAATCAAAAGCCCTTCAAACAGAAACTGAGGAGAATCAATCCTGTGCTTCTCCTTTAATTGAGAAAGAAGTGAAAAGAATGTTTGAAGCAGGTATCATAGCACCCATTAGATTTTCTGAATGGGTATCCAATCTTGTTCCCACAAGAAAGAAAACAGGTGAGATTAGGCTTTGTGTAGATTTGAGAAACCTAAACCAAGTCTCCCTTAAAGACCACTACCCATTGCCCAAAATGGACCACATCCTACAAAGAGTAGTGGGGTCATCTAGAATCTCTTTGCTAGATGGCTTTTCAGGTTTTAATCAAATACTGGTTCACCCGGATGACCAAGACAAGACAGCCTTTACCACACCGTGGGGAACATTTAAATATGTGAAAATGCCTTTCGGCCTAAAGAACGCAGGTGCCACCTTTCAAAGGGCCATGGACATTGCATTTGCCAAGGAGATCCATGATTTCTTGGTTGTCTATCTTGATGATCTTACCCCTTTCTCCAAATCTGATCAAGAGCACCTAAGACATTTGAGACAAGTGTTCCTAACATGTAGGAAATATGGCATTTCCTTGAACCCCAAGAAGTCTTTATTTGGCCTTGAAGAAGGCAAATTACTTGGACATATCATTTCAAAAGACGGGATTAGAATTGATCCGGAAAGGATCCAGGCCATTCTCCAAATCCCATATCCAAGAAACATAAAAGAGCTGCAAGCATTCCTAGGAAAGATCAATTTCCTAAGGAGATTTATCCCAAATCTAGCCGAGCTGATAAGACTGTTGAGCAACATGTTAAAGAAGGATGCCAAGGTAAAATGGTCTCTTGAAACCAAGCAAGCATTTGAAAGTATCAAAGTTGCCTTAACTCAAGCCCCAGTCCTCACAAGTCCTCAATTTGATAGGGACTTTATCATATTTTCATTTGCATCTGATAATACCATAGCTGCTGTCCTATTGCAAAAGGATGACCAAGGAAATGAAAAGCCAATTGCTTTTTTCAGCCGAGCCTTAAGAGATGCACCCCTGAAGTACCAAATCATGGAGAAGCAGGCCTATGCCCTTGTTAAAGCAATCAAAGACTTCAGAATTTACATTTTATATTCACACGTGATTGCCTATGTGCCAAATGCTATTGTAAAAGACATATTAACCCAAGAGGGGTTAGAAGGCAAAAGAGGCAAGTGGATTGCTAACATTCTTGAGTATGACATAAAAATAAAACCAACCAAGCTAATAAAGGGACAAGGTTTAGCCAAACTGATGTCCGAAACAAACTTTCAAGCCTTAGACGTCAACCAACTAGACAATGAATAGGAGCTGGCGACTCCACAGATCAATGACACCTTTTTGCAATCCCCATGGTATGCTGATATTTGCTTTGTATTGTTAAACCTGTGTGCTCCCCCAGGATTGTCCAGGACCAAGAAGAGATTTTTAAGAATGAAGGCTTTGAAATTTTGTGTCTTAGATGGTGCTTTATTTTGGAAGAATCATGAGGGCATATTGCTTAATTGTTTGACCATGAATGAAACTAATAATGTCATGAAAGAATTCCATGCAGGGGACTGTGGAGGACATCTATATTGGAAGTCCACTGCTGATAAAATTTTAAGGGCTGGTTTCTATTGGCCCTCTTTGTTTGCAGATGTAAAGAAGTTTGCTATCTCATGTCACAAATGCCAAATCTTTGAGGGCAAAAGAAAGCTGTTGCCCTTGCCTCTTAAACCCATCTCAACTGAAAAGCCTTTTCAAAAATGGGGTCTTGACTTCATTGGAGAAATCCATCCCTCTTCCTCAGGCCAGCATAAGTGGATTCTAACTGCCATCGACTATTTCACCAAGTGGATTGAAGCCATTCCATGCAGGCAGGCCAATGACACCACCATTATCCAATTCCTTGAGTGCAATATCCTGTCTAGATTTGGCTGCCCTGAGAAGATCATCACTAACAATGCCGCTGCTTTCAAATCCAAAAAGATGATCAATTTTTGCCATAAATTCCATATCACTTTAGGCCATTCCACAACCTATTACCCTCAAGGTAATGGCTTAGCCGAGTCATCTAACAAGAGCATGATCAGTATTATCAAGAAGATCTTAGAAGAAAACAAGAAGAACTGGCATAGAAAGCTCACAAATGCCCTATGGGCAGACAGATTGTCAACCAAGAAATCCATTGGGATGAGCCCTTATGAGCTAGTATATGGCATGGAGGCCAGATTTCCTTC
This sequence comes from Pinus tabuliformis, assembly GCA_031772625.1. Lineage (NCBI taxonomy): Eukaryota > Viridiplantae > Streptophyta > Pinopsida > Pinales > Pinaceae > Pinus > Pinus tabuliformis. The sequence continues at coordinate 1,309,523,328 of CM062818.1, forward strand.
ATCACTGGGCATTCCTATTATCAAGCTGCTGCAAGAGATTCAAGCTGAGCCAAATGATATACAAAGGAGGATAAACCAAACAATCCATTTGTAGCAGACAATAGAGCAGGTCTATGACAGAGCTCAAATTATGCAAGAAAAACTCAAAAGGATGTTTGATAAGAGAACTAAGGCTGAGAATTTCTGTGTTGGCAACAAAGTTCTAAGGTGGGACTCACGAAGAGAAGACAAGGGAAAACATGCAAAATTCGATTTCCTTTGGAGAGGGCCATTTGTTATTTCTGCTGTTAAGGGAAATAACACATATTTCCTCAAATCTGTAGAGGGAAGCACTGCTGAAGAAGGCCCTATAAATGGCCGTATGTTGAAGCATTATCATGATCCCTTTTGTTGAACATAACGCAGCTTTGTATATATCTCTTTGTACATTGATATTTGTATATATCAGCACTTTTGTCTTTATTTTTATAAACAGTCTGATTGTTAGAGGAGCTGCAACAAAGTTTGTGAAGACACAGCCAATGCAAGTCCTCTATTTTTAATCCCTGTCTCTGCAGTAATCTCAGCAAAACAGCAAGAGCAGCGCTGTCATATCACAGTGATTTATGTTAAAGAGAAGTTATTTGCAGCTTGTAGTCTTCAAGTCAACAGTATCAAAAAGAAAGGAGGATTTTCAGTTTACTTCAGCACCCTTTCAAAGACAAGAAAAGAAGAGCTCCAGTTTTATTCCCTTTTTTTATTTCACAAGGCGGTTCTCAAGCAAAAGTGTATGCAATATCAAGCATGCAGAAGAAAGCAGGCGATGCTTTATTTTTCATAGTGTTTCAGATAAGGAGGTGTGCTGCATTCAGAAGTTAAAGTTCTAGTCATTCAGTAGTTAGCACAGAAGAAACTTTCAAATAACAGCAACTACAGAGGATCAAGGCATTCTGACCTGCTGTTCTTGGCTTGTCACAAGGAAAAGCCATCCCCAAGTGGAGCCACTGTTAGCCTCCTGCTACAGCAGGTTAATCATTTTTCATGATCGACATTTTTACATGCCAAATATGTCATACTTTGCTTGCTGCAATGCTCCATATTTGCTACAGATGGCCAGAGAAGTATCCATGAGAGTGTGCTAGTCTAAATGCCACTGCTGTGTTCCAGTTTTGATGAGTAATCCATTTTGATCAATTTTCAGTTAAGGGTAGGCCAAACAGCTTAATCTTGGCCTCCCTAGGTTTCAATTTCTTGTTGTAGAATATAGAGAATAAATATCTGTCCAAACAGCTTAATCTTGGAAGATTTGTAGATAGGTAGAGAAACAAGGGTGCTCAACAGCTTAATCTGAGCCCCTGGCTGAAATAAGTGTAGAAGTAGATAGGAGCACAGCAAGAAGAAAAGAACAAAAAGCTGGGTATGCTAGTTCAAGTACACCCAAACCAAAAAGAAGAGAAAATGCTAGGCAAGTAGGTAGGGTAGGTAGCTTTGTGGTTGCAGAATCATGGCTTGTGATCCATTTCATATTGTCAAGTGTTATATCTATCATATCACAAGTTGAAGGCAGTTGTTCAGTTGGAGGACTTCAAGAAATGCATGTCTAACTTCCCCTTCTCCCTCTTTCCCAAATCACTCACTAACTTCCCCTAAAAGAGGTCAAGATCTGCTTGATACCTCTTAGATTCATCATTCTCCATATCATCTGCCTTGGTGAAGATCTGCTTCACTAAAGGAATGTTCACACTTCTTCTATCAGTCATTTTCCCCCATTGATAGCCTAAGACTTCATTCTTAGCGCTTTTTCTCATCATTATCATATTAACTACTAACTTTATTATGTAACTCCCTATCTCTTTTCCCTTCCCCTACTAAAACTATCTCTATAACTCCCCTATATACTTATCCCCTCCCCTTGGTTGAAAAATAACCATATACATCCTTGGGAATTGCTAAGTTTATCTGAAACTCAGCAAGAACCCTCATTGACCCCTCTGACCATCTTCCAAATGCATAAGGACTCATTCCTTTGCATAGTTTCCCTTCATATGTATAAAAATCATCTCTTTGGCCTTGGTTTGCCTTTATAAGGCATGAAGCCCACTTTGGCCACTAAACCCCTCTCAAAACCACATCACTTTCCCCCTAAGTGCCTTTGGACTCCTTCCAAGGCATAAGAATACAAAAACCATGCAAAAACCATGAAAAACCTTCAAAAAAGGATAAAATCCTCCCTTTTTTGGCTATCGGACCCCTTCCGATGCCTTAGAATCCATGCCAAACTATAAAGGAACCCTTCCGATTTCCCAAAAGGCTTGGCAGTTCACAAAAACATGGGTCCGATATAATAAAGTTTCATTTGGACCCCCTCTGATGCGATATCGCTATCGGGAGGGGGCAATCATATGTTTAAAACATCATATATAACCCCTCCGAATTCATTTGCCTTGCCTTTTCATAAAAAGCGTGCTCCGATGAGATAAAGATCTGTTTGATCCCCCTCCGATGCGATATCGCTATCGGGAGGGGGCAGTGGCATATATAAGCGAAAATGGCTAAGTATCAAGGCATGGGGCATAGTGCCGATGGGCCGGACCCGAAAACATATAAAGTGGACCGGTAATAGTATATCGGGTTCGCGCAGTTCGGTGATTCCATATGTGTCGCCCTCTGGTCCCTCCGACTGCCGATTCGCCGACGGATCCAGGACCGTTGGATCGGGCCCCAGATCTAACGGTCCAGATATTGTCGTGCGGCCCCCCACTTCGCATCACCCCATATACTGCTCCGATTTGGCGGAGCCGATGAGTTATCAATTGCAGTGTTAAGGGTTTTCGGGTCCGCGGACCCATTCCACTGTTAAAACCGCCGATTTGGGTTTCGCCGATGGGTCGGACCCGAAATAAAATAAAGAGGGCCTGTATAACTTATCGGGTCCGATGGGTTTCGGCATTTTTATGTGGCAACCCCATGACCCCGCCGATAGCGAATTGCCGAGTTAATCCCAGCCGCCCATTCAGGCCCAGAGATCAACGGCCCATATTTAATTGCATCACTCCTATATGGCTCCGACCAGCGGAGCCAAAAAGTAATAAAGCGCGGCATAAAGGCATATCGGGTCCGAAAGGGTCCGCACTGTGTGCTCCTATATCCCGGAGCCGAAAAGCTATGAAGTGCAGCATATAGTATTTCGGGTCCGCTTACCCATTTTTACCAAATCCGCCGATATGAAAGCTCCGATGGGCCGGACCCGATCTCCATAAAGAAAGGGCATATAAACATTTCGGGTCTGCGGCATTTCGGAGGTTTTATGTGTTGGGACCAATAGTCCGCCCCGATGCGATTTAGCGCCAGCCGTTGGATCGGCCCGCGCCGGATCCAATGGCCAGCATTCAATCTTATGAACAGTAATCGCTCCCGCCCCAATTTTGATGGATTTTCACGTTTAAAGCATTTTTGCCTTATAAGAGGGAAAAGGGCCATTTTCTTTTAAACAGTTCGGCGCCCGTGCCCGCCCCGCCTCCAAAAGAAACATGGCATTCTTTAGTCCATATTTGATCGCTCCAGGCCCGAAATAGCTCCAAATTGCAGGATTTTGGCCTCGGCGTGCCTCCAGCATCCAGTCTTCCGCCAGTTAGCAGTTGTTCATCATTTTTAGTACCATTTTTGATCGGCCAGCGCCAATAGCGTTCCAAAGGCCACGGAGGACATTAACAGCAGTTATTTTTGCATTAAAAGGCAGAAAGGGGGCGATGGGACAGTTTAAAGAGTACCAACGGTGAGAAAAGGCCGAGATTCAGTGCCAAAGTGTATCAGGATGCGGCAAAGAGTATCAGTCCAGTTTTTCAAAGCAGATGAAAGCAAAGCAAACCCAGCAAAGTCAACAAAGCATCATTCAGCCATTAAGGCTCACCAACACTTCTTTTGTTGCTTTAAAGCCACCTAAAGGCATAGATGAAGGCTTTCAAGGCAGAGTTATTGCAGAGACATTGTTCCCAGTCATATTTTTGGAGCAGCGCTGCTTCCTTAAATGCATAGTTATCACACAGAGGACAGCGCGTGGCTCAAGGAACTCTTTCAGTCCATTTGTGAAGCTGCAGGACCATGCGCAGCCTTAGAAAGACATTTGTATGAGGCTGCTACCTTATGTGCAGCTGTTTTAGATATTTTATTGCATTTATTTCCAGCACAACTTAGCATTAGAAGCAGTTATTGCACAGATCTCTTTTGGCTCTGTTTTGATAGATATTTTGAGATATTTTCTCCCTTGACACCTGTTCAAGGGATGTTTGTAAATATTTTCTATTTAAACAACCCTCTGTATTTATGTAAAGGGTTGGTTGGTCGATAACTTCCTCTCTAGACTTGCATTGTATTTTATGAGAGTCTCTATAATCAAAGATCGCTGGAATGTTTGGGAGATGAATTGACTGTTGTGTTTTAATGTCTGAAGAGTGACTATGGAATCCTAACGCTTCTACATAGCCCAATAAGTGTCTCTTATCTCTGTTTACAGTTTATATGTGTTTATGCCATCATTGTTTCACTATCTAAATAGCAGAAAGAAAGAATAGTTCAGAGCTCACTTAGTTGTATTCTGTTCTCAATTTCTGTGATTTATCTATGTTTTCCTCTGAATTAGTCCTAAATATGAATATTGATTTGCTCATATTCACACTAGTTCCGTCATATATGAATGTTTTTTAGGAATCCTTGATTGCTCCTATATAAATGTTCATTCACTTTCCCTCTGTTAGCATAATGAGAGCTACTTAGTTGCCTTTCATTCACTAACCTTCGTTCCATCTTTGTTCTAGCTAGATATTGTTTTATGTGTAGCTATCCTGCTCTGTATTCCTCTTGTGACCAAGAAAACGCAACAGCAAGCCTAATCCACGACTCCATGCCCAATGGTTTGAACTTCTCACACTATGCATCCCAACTCTGTTTGAAAGAATCCTCCATCCCACCAAAATCAAAACAAAACCCAAGAAAGTCATAACTAGCCTAAAATCAACCCAAAACAAAGCTAAATTATAAAGAGAGAGCCCTCTCTGATTGCAGGTTGGCTAGGACCTGCAGTCCAAAGATTGGTTTGTGGTTACCTCGGTCGTATCCTTTAAGGAGCTTTAAGGGCAACCTGAGTGATAACACATGCAGATGCAGAAACTCAATCTGCACTTCCCAAGCCCATCGTCAGACCTTGGGAACAACTTGTCCACAACAAGCACAGAACTGGTCTTGGATATGACAAGGACTTGTCCTTTCATATTCCAGACTACGCCAAGCCCATTCAATTTCAGAGTGCCGGATTCATTCATGACAGTTCACTTGCTCCTCATGACAGTTCAACTTCAGCTATTCCAGATTCTGCCCCTCTTCCACAGCAACAACAACAAAAAAAACAACAGATCGTGAAATGCCAACACTGTGACCGAGTTGGCCATTTGAAAGATCACTGTTTTGATCTTCATCCATGTAAGCATTGTCATAAAACCAGTCATTCTTCACACAGATGCTTCAGAAATAAACGTCCTGCAAGAACAAAGATTCATCTTGGATGGATCGCTTCTTGGCAATGGGCATCAACAGCCAAGAAGATATTCCAAACACATGTCAGAACTTGTTCCAGAATATTGAACAGTCTTGCAGTTGAGTTTTCTCCATCCTCTCACCTTGTATCTGATAGGGGGGGAAATGATAGTCATCTACAAGCTTCAAAGCCACATCAAGCGAGCCTGAGCCACAACCTGCCATACCAGATTCAGAGTTGTAGCCAGAAGAAAAGATGCCCCTGAACATGCCTTCAGTTGGCAATCTGGGACACTTCCTCTAGCAGAAGACTTCAGCTTCTTGCCAGTTTTGGAAGAATTCCAGGAACAAAATTGAGAACACTTCCTCTAGCAGAAGACACCAGCTTCTTGCCAGTTTTGGAGGAGTTCCAGGAATTGCATTAAGCATTCCAGAGTTGTTGGTTATCCTTAAACCATCACAGGTTGAGACTTCCCTTTTCAGGTTGAGACCTCCTTTTTATGGTTGAAGGTTTCCCTCTTTAAAACAATAGGATCACTTCCTCTAGCAGAAAACTTCAGTTTCTTGCCAGTTTTGGAAGAGTTCCGGGAACTGCACTAAGCGTTCCAGTGTTGGTGGTCATCCTTAAACCACTGCCCTTTATACCAACATTTCATAGAGCACATTCAGTCTAGTGTTGCCATGCATTTTTTGCACATTTTGTATTACAACTCTCTTCTTGGACTCATACATAACCCTTCGGATTAAGGGGGGAATGTTGGACACCTAATCCTAAATGGGTTAGTGTGGAAGCCGAATAGACCAAAGCAGTCCAAGAGACCTTGGGATCTGAAACCCAAGAGTCACATATTGTACTATAAATGTATATCTCATGTTAATAAAAAATGTATTGCATGTTTTATCTTTCATATCTCTCTTGCTGTCCATGTGTGTTTAACATTCCTCTACATTTGAAACCAACCTAGAACAATCAAAGAGTTGGGGAGGATCAAGTTGCTAAGAGGCTTGATCGTGTTTTGGTGGTCGAATCTACTCTTAAATCCTTTCCTCTTATTAGACAATGGGTTGGTACTGTGGCCTTTTTGATCAATGCCCTATTTATGTGGAGATCAAGGGAGTCTTTCGTAAACATGTCAGTCCTTTTAAAATGAATGCACATTCGTTAAAAGATGAGGCATTTACAGTGTTGGTTAAAAAAAATTGGAGACGTTATGATGGCAGACTAGGTGTTTCTACTGCAAGACAATTTGATCATAATCTTAAATATATTAAATTTTTGGTAAAAAACTGGGCAATTTCTATGTGTAGGAGGGAGGAGGAGGATCTATTAGACGTTGAACAACAGTTTGAGGCTTTCTCTAAGTTGGGGGTTGAGGGATTTCAATCTCAGGAGTAGTGTGAGGTTTACCATAGGCTTGTGACTAGGAGGAAGGATATCTTGGCGAATAATAGTCTTGAAGGCTCAAAAGCCGAGCCATTTGGCTAGACAACGGTGAAGAAAACTCCAAAAATTTCCATGCCTATGCTAAAGGTAAGAAATTGAAAAACACCATCTCGGGGATGAAGGATGAGGAAGGGCATCCACTATCAAATTTTTATGGGCTTACTGATATGGGGGTAAATCACTTCAAGGGTATTTTTCAGGAGCCCCAAGGGGCCAATATTCTTGAGATTATTAGGGTGGCTCAATTTTTTCCACGCGTTGTGGGTGAGGATGAGAACCAAGAGCTATGGGGGGATGTTATAGATGTGGAGCTTAAAGTGGCTCTAAACAACTTTCAAAAAGATAAAAGCCCAGGGCCAGATGGATGGGTTGTGAATTTTTTCTCTTCATTATATGAGTTTATTGGGCTAAAATTTCTTTGGGTTGTGAATGAGTCACGTCATGATGGACGAATCTTCCCTGCCTTCAACTCAACATTCATTTCCCTCATTCCAAAGGTTGACAAGTTGACCTCCTTTGAGGATTTCTGCCCTATCTCCTTATGTATTTGTGTTTAAAAAGCCATCTCAAAGGTCATTTCCCGAAAAATTAAGCCCATTATCTCTAAGGTTATATCACAAGAACAATTCAGGTTTTTGGCTAGTCGCCAAATACATGAGGCCATTGGGGTCGCCTAGGAGAGTTTACACAATATAAATATGTTAATTTGAAGGGAGTTGTTTTCAAGATTGATCTATCCAGGGCCTATTATTGGGTCCATTGGTCCTTTATGCAAATTCTTCTCACTCGTCTGGGATTTGATGTACAATTCATCAATTGGATCATAGGATGATTGGCATATGTTTCCTTTGTTGTTTTGATCAATGGATTTGCCTCACATTGCTCCCAAGCACAACATGTTTTTTGTTAGGGGTGACATTGTTCCCACTTTTGTTTATTCTTGTTGTTGAGGGGATCAGTCTTATGATCAAGGATGCAACTTGTAGAAGGGATTTTCAAGGTGCGATGGTTGCTTAGTTTTTGTCCATCACACACTTCCATTTTGTTGATGACATACTTATTTTCTACAATGGATTAGATTGTGATCTAATTAAATTAGATAATATTATGAGTCTATTTGGTGATGCAACGGGGATGGTGATAAATGACTAGAAGCCATCCATTGTTGTCCAAAATTTGGTGATCTAGGAGATTGATAATATTTATTCTATTTTCCCATATGAGATCTTGGAGGTGGAATTTGGGTTCAAGTATCTGGGATTCCTCTTAAAGCCGAATTGTTATCTTAAAGATGATTGGCACTGGTTATTGGACAAGCTAGAAAAAAATGCTCATTGTTTGGAGCTTGCGGTGGTTATCTCAGGGAGGCAAACTGGTTTTGGTTAAATCAGTATTGGAAGCAATTCCAGTATATTGGATGTCTTTAGCATGGATTCCTAAGGGTATCCTAGAGAAAATCCATCATATGTGTTTCAAATCTCTTTGGAAAGGATCAAAGGATCATTTTGTATTGCCTTGGATGTGCTGAAGCAAATAGGCAGTCCCAAAACTACTTGGGGATTGGGGAATTCAAAAAAAATATTTTTCTCAAAAGATCTGGGCAATAAAATCACATGGAGGCTTTTATCCACTCAGAGTCTATGGACACAGGTGGTTTTACAAAAACACATAGTTCCTTTGTCGTTGGAGGATTAGGTGCAAATGTTGAACAAGCTGCAACATAATATCTCTTTAGTCTAGCGAGAAATCCTCCATTCTTTCAATCTGGTGGCTTCTATATTAGCTTGGGGAGTTGGTAATGGTCATAATATCTACATTGGTTATGATCCATGGCCTATTTTTCTGGATGACCACATTGTTTCTCAACCTCTTATTGGGTTTTTGCATGATCAAGGCATTACGAGATTGGATCACATTGATGCTGCTCTAAGAACAACTTTGTGGAGACAGGTATGGATTTCTTACTACTTTGCGGTCTACACACATTCGACTTTGTGATCGGGTAGATGAGATGGTGTGAGCCTATGCTCCACATGGAATCTATACACTGAAGCTTGGGTATTTGCGTCTTAGTTCAGTTGTACATTATCAGGTTCTAGATTGGTCGTGGGTTGTTCTGTGCAAGACTAGATGCTCGACTAAAACCAAAATTACTGGTTTAGGCTATTATGGCTAGAAAGTTGCCTACGTGGGACAATATGCAATGCCAGTATAAAATTGGGCCAGGATGGTGTGCTTTATGCATGGATAATGGGGAGTTAATTGATCATTTATTCATTCATTGATCCTTTGCAATTTAGGTTTGGGACTCCTGCATTTCCTTACTCGGGATGAATTGTCAATGGGTTGGGTTATCATTTTTTATTATCCAATAAGAATGGGTGGAGAATATGGCTACATATGCCTTTCGTGAACTTCCTATAAACCTATGTTGGGGTATATGGATAGTGCGCAACAAAGCGATATTTCAATATCTCCATATACCCAAATAAAATAACAGTTGAGGGTTTGGTAATACTTTCTCATTATGCTCAGTCGTGGATCTCATTAATTCGTAGGCCTGTTGTCGTTGAAGTGCCATATATAACAAGACCTTGGGGCTACTTTGATGATGCATCCCAAATGGATGTGCCCACCTATGGTGGTGGCTTTGTTCTACATGTTAATGAAAACCATTATTTTCAGGTTAAGATGGGGCTGGGTGGGGGAAAAATAATTGGGTTGAGGTTCTTGCTTGTCACGCTCTTATATCCTTAGTTGTTGAAAAAGGAATTACACACCTTTAGTGATTTTGAGACTCTTTGGTTGTTGTTAACTAGGTTAACTGATTTGGATTTAAATGGGAATGTAACAAATTACAGAGATAACCATAAACACAGAGATGCAGTGGAAATAATACTTCTTTTCATCGTTGTAAAATATTGAAATATGCTGACAAACAGAAATGGAAATAAACCAGCTAGGGCGATGGTAGCTTATCTTTGAGAAGAGATGTGGCAGCTACATGCCTCTGAACTGTGTTAAAATGAGGCTCGAAGGCCTATTTATTGTTGAGAAACAATGGAAAACCCTTAACATCCCAAAACCTAACCCTAGAAGATGAAACGCCAAATTGTGGGCCCCGTTTGGGTAAATTGGTACATCAATTTCCGGGGGTTGTAACTTTGCACCCGATCTCCGTTTGATGCGTACAATAGCTCGTTAGAAAGATCTATCCGAGAACTATAACTTTGGGAAGAGCAACATTAGTCCATGGAACTATGTTGCTCCCAAATTTCCCAAACAGACGTCGTTTAGGGCCTCAAAACGGCTCCAGAAGTTTAGGACCCGAAAAATTGCTAAAAATAGTAAATTGTGCTACAATTACGGAAATTGAAAAAATGAAAGAGATATGTTAGATTTTAGGCTTTTGTGGAAGTTTTTTGATTCATGATCCAGATTATCCACAGTTTTCAGTTCATTCCGCCAACGTTTCAAACCCCAAAGGGGGTCCATCATCAGGACAAATAAGAAAGAATAAGAATGAGAGATTATTGAGAGAGAAGAGCGCTGCGACCTGGAAATAAATACAAGAACCCTAAATTCATAAATGAGGACCGACATATGATTTCTAATTATTATTTTATTTATTATTATTTAAAATTATGAACAAATATTAAAATCTTTACTATAATTAAATTATATTAATTAATATAACTAAATTATATTACTTATATTATTATAATTAATATATATAATTAATATAATATAATATATATAAATTATAATTAATTTATATAATTATTCTAATTTATATAATTTAATATAAATTAATTAATAGGATTTTATAAGTTAATTAATATGATTTATATAATTAATATAATTATATAATTATATAAATTTGCTTTAATTGTTTTAACTTATTATTTTCCTATTTATTAGCTCAGGTTTTATTATTTAAAATTATGAACAAATATTAAAATTTTTACTATAAATAAAATATATTAATTATTAAAATTATATTAATTATATTATTATAATTAATATATATATATATATATATATATATATATATATATAGATAAATTATAATTAATTTATATAATTATTCTAATTTATATAATTAATATAATTTATTATAAATTAATTAATATAATTTAATTAATATAATTTAATATAACTTAATTAACATAATTTAATATAAATTAATTAATGTAATTTATAAGATTTTTATATTTTATAAGATTTTCATAGGGGTCCAAATGGGATAGGTGGGTGGCCACCAACATCCACCTGGATCATTCCTCCCCCCTTAGGAAGCAATGGTCCCCATTGCGTTGAGTTCCTCCCTGAGATGAGGAAGCTTCTGCTGAGCTGGGTCTCTGGTGAGCTGTTCTACAATCTCTACTGTGTCCAGTAATGGTGGGAAGCATGGTCGACGACAGTCCACATTGAACACTCGGTGCAAGCGAAGGAATGGAGGAATGTTGTGCTCCAAAGCATTGTTTCCCATAGCCTTGGTAATGCCGTAAGGACCATGTCGGAGTGGTCGGAGCTTCTGATGGGCTCTTGTAAGGTGTTCTTTCTGTAGATGCAACTAGACTTTGTTGCCCACTTGAAGCTTGTGTGGTACCCCTGTGGGTGAGGAGAAGTTGTTCCTATGTTCTTTCATGACTGTATCCCTTTGCTGCTGCTGCTACGTGGAAGAACCCTTCACGGGGGTCATGGATGTGGTGACGATCTTCCCCTTACTTTGGGAGTGAACCAGGCCAAAAATGAATTTCCTAGTCTGGGAGATGAGCTTGTTGCCTTTCTTGGCAGTGATCAAAGAGGTCATGGTAGGTGGGGCTACCTCCGGTATCTTGTATAATGAATTAGTCAAAGAAATGATGACAATGTGGGGCCTTGATTCATACACAACATGTCGCCTCCACAAGTATGGCTGGCCTAATAATACATAACAAACATCTAGAGGTGTAACATCACACAATACCTCGTCTGTGAAGGGCTTGATGCTGTATCAAAGGTGGCACTACTGGCGAACTTTGAGATCTTGTCCTTCATGAAGCCACCCGATACTGTATGACTGCGAGTGTGGTGTATTTAGTAGGCCCAACCGCTTCAAGACCTCTACTAAAATGAGGTTTTTCTCGCTCCCACTGTCAACAATGAATTGCAGCGGTGAACCCTTCACCCACATTTGTAAGTGGAAAAGACGCTTCCCCTCCTCTGGGTCTTCGGGCTCATTCTTCTAGATCTTGGCGGTGGCAACAGTGACGCTAGGCTCCACATCAATGATTTGCTTCCCTTTGCCATTCCCCTTGTCGGGTTTTGACTCAGGGTTGGAACATGCATCTGATTCTGAAGCCTTCAACTTGGCCACCAGCAACTTCTTGGTTCGACACTCACTTGTGTTATGAGTGGGACTCTTGTAGAACTCACACCACTTTCCTGTGTCCTTCTTCGACTTCGTGGTGTTGTTATTTTCTTGCGGCTTCGACGGGTTGTCTTAGGTCACCCCGCCTTGGCTTTGTCCTTTGGTCTTTGGATTTGTAGATCCAAAGTCTTGCTTCTTTTGTTTGAACTTTTGCTCGATTTTGATAGCATATCGGTACGCCGTGCCGAGCGAGGATATGTTTAGAAACTCCATCTCTCCCTGGATGTATCTGTGTAGGCAGCCGCGGTATTTGAGTACCAAATGCAGCTCAGAGTCCTTGATACCCAACTATGTGCGAAGGGTATGAAAAATGTTTGTGAACTCCGGCACATCTTGGTCTCGTCCCTACTGCAGTGTGGTCCATTTGATGCATTTGTCCTCATAGCTTTTAACAGGGTAGTACTGCTCCATGACGACATCCCAGAATGAATCCCAAGTGGGTGCGGCTAAAAATAGTGATCCCGTACTTTCATTCTTCTGCTCGCAGTAGGTTTCCCACCAATCCTTGACGTGGGGGGCTGCTTTGAGAAGAGTGAAAACAATCTTTTCCCGAATCGAAAATTCATGAACAGAAAAATACCCATCTAGCAGATTTAACCATTTATCTACGACATCTGCGTCTATCTGACCCTCGAATATGGGGATTTCAGAATTAACTTGTACCTTAAAGGGCGTGACATTTCTAGAGTAGCTGTTGGAAGCTGATGCGTTGCCTTTGGGTAGCTGCTGAAGGATCTGCATAAAGCTATCCATCATCTCGTTCCTTTGTCACTCAAGGGCTTCTTCAAACAAGATTTTGATAGGATCTCCTACCCCCTCATCTTTATTTTCATCCACCATAGGAGGCCATCTCGATTTACGAGGCTGGTCTTGTAAAGGTTCAACCAATTCAAGCCCTAACTCCTTATATCTCGACCTCGTTGGGGACATGCAAAGAAAAACAGAGAAAAAGCAGACCGCTCTGATACCACTAATCCGGATTTAAACAGGAACGCAACAAATTATAGAGATAACCATAAACACAGAGATGCAGCAGAAATAATACTTCATTTCATTACTGTAAAATACTGCAATATGCTTACAAACAGAAATGGAAATAAACCAAGTAGGGCGATGGTAGCTTATCTCTGAGAAGAGATGTGGCGGCTACATGCCTCTGAACTGTGTTACAATGAGGCTCGAAGGCCTATTTATTGTTGAGAAACAATGGAAAAACCTTAACATCCCAAAACCTAACCCTAGAAGACGAAACAACAAATTGTGGGCCCCGTTTGGGTAAATTGGTACATCAATTTCCCGGGGTCGTAACTTTGGCACCTGATCTCCGTTTGACACGTACAATAGCTCGTTAGAAAGATCTATCCGAGAGCTATAACTTTGGGAAGAGAAACATTTGTCCATGGATCCATGTTGCTCCCAAATTTCCCAAAAACATCATTTAGGGCCTCAAAACTGTTCTGGAAGTTTAGGACCCGAAAAACTGCTAAAAATGGTAAATTGTGCTACAATTACGGAAACTGAAAAACTGAAAGAGATAGTCATGGGGGTCCAAATGGGATAGGTGGGTGGCCACCAACATCCACCTGGATCATTACTAATCTGGATTTAAACAAGAATGCAACAAATTACAGAGATAACCATAAACATAGAGATGCAACGAAAATAATACTTCATTTCATTAATGTAAAATATTGAAATATGCTTACAAACTACAATGGAAATAAACCAGCTGGGGCAATGGTAGCTTATCTCTGAGAAGAGATGTGGTGGCTACATGCCTCTGAAGTGTGTTACAATGAGGCTTCAAGGCCTATTTATTGTTGAGAAACAATGGAAAACCCTTCATATCCCAAAACCTAACCCTAGAAGATGAAAAGCCAAATTGTGGGCCCCGTTTTGGGTAAGTTGGTACATCAACTTCCCGGGGTCATAACTTTGGTACCCGATCTCTGTTTGATGCATACACTAGCTCATTAGAAAGGTCTATCTGAGCACTACAACTTTGGGTCCCAATTTGTTTTCCCAAAAAACGTCATTTAGGGCCTCAAAACGGCTCTGGAATTTCAGGACCCGAAAAAACTGCTAAAAGTAGTAAATTGTGCTACAATTACGGGAACTAAAAAACTGAAAGAGACAGTTGTGGGGGTCCAAGTGGGATAGGTGGGTGGCCACTAACATCCACATGGATCATTCCTCCCCCCTTAGGAAGAAATGGTCCCCATTGCGTTGAGTTCCTCCATCTGCTGAACTTGGTTCCTGGTGAGTTGTTCTGCAATCTCGGATGTGTCCAGTAATGGTGGGAAGCATGGTCGAGGGCGGTACACATTGGACACTCGGTGAAATCGCGGGAATGGGGGAATGCTATGCTCCAAAGCATTATTTCCCATAGCCTTGGTACTGGTGTAAGGACCCTGTCGGAGTGGTCTGAGCTTCTGATGGGCTCTTGTAAGGCGTTCTTTCTACAGATGCAACCAGACTTTGTTTCCCACCTAAAGCTTGTGTGGTACCCCTATGGGTGAGGAGAAGTTGTTCCTATGTTCTGTCATGACCGTATCCCTCTGCTGATGCTACTGCATGGAGGAACCCTTCGTGGGGGTCATGGATATGGCAATGATCTTCCCCTTACTTTGGGAGCGAACCAGATAGAAAATGAATTTCCTATTCTGGGAGATGAGCTTGCTTCCTTTCTTAGTAGAGATCAAATAGGTGGCGGTAGGTGGGGCTACCTCTGGTATCCTGTATAATGAATTATCCAAAGAAATAATGACAGCGCGAGGCCTTGACTCATACACAACATGTCACCTCCACAAGTATGGTTGGCCTAATAATACATCACAAACATCCAAAGGTGTAACATCACACAATACTTCATCTGTGAAGGGCTTGATGCTATAGGGAAGGTGACACTTCTGGTGAACTTTGAGATCTCGTCCTTCATGAAGCCACCCAATACTATACGGTTGTGGGTGTGGTGTAGTCGGTAGGCCCAACCAATTCACAACCTCTGCTAAAATGAGGTTCTTTTGGCTGCCACTGTCGACAATGAATTACAACAGCGAACCCTTCACCCACATCTGTGAGTGGAAAAGACGCTCTCCCTCCTTTGGATCTTCGGGCTCATTCTTTTGGATCTTGGCGGTGGCAACAGTGATGCTGGGCTCTACATCAATGATCTGCTTCCCATTGCCATTCCCTTTTCAGGTTCTGACTCAGGGTCGGAACATGCATCTGATTTTGAAGTCTTTAACTCGGCCACTAGCGACTTCTTGGTCTGACACTCACTTGTGTTGTGAGTGGGGTTCTTGTGGAACTCACACAAATTTCCTATGTCCTTCTTTGACTTCGTGGTGTTGTTCTTTTTTTACGGCTTCAATGGGTTGTCTTGGGTCACTCTACCTTGGCTTTGTCCTTTGGTCTTCAGATTCGTAGATCCAAAGTCTCGCTTCTTCTATTTGAACTTTTGCTCAATTTTGACAGCGTATCGGTACGCTGTGCCGAGTGAGGAGATGTCCAGGAACTCCATCTCTTCCTGGATGTATCTATGTAGGAAGCCGTTGTATTTGAGTACTAGATGCAGCTCAAAATCTTTGATACCCAGCTGTGTGCGAAGGGTATGAAAAATGTTTGTGAACTCCGACACATCTTGGTCCCTTCCCTCCCACAGTGTGGTCCACTTTATGTATTTGTCCTCGTAGCTTTTGATAGGGTAGTACTGCTCCTTGATGGCATCCTAGAACGAATTCCAAGTGGGTGCGGCTGAAAATAGTGAGCCCATACTTTCATCCTGCTTCTCACAATAGTTTTCCCACCAGTCCTTGACGTGAGGGGCTGCTTTGAGAAGAGTGAAAACAATATTTTCCCGACTCAAAAATTCATGAACAGAAAAATACCCTTCTAGCAGATTTAACCATTTATCTATGACATTTGCGTCTATTTGACCCTCGAAGATGGGGATTTCAAAATTAATTTGTACCTTAAAGGGTGTGGCTTTTCCAGAGTAGCTGCTAGAAGCCGATGCGTCGCCTTTGGGTATCCTCTGAAGGATCTGTGCAAAGCTGTCCATCATCGCGTTCCTTTGTCGCTTGAGGGCTTCTTCAAGCAAGATTTTGATAGGGTCTCTTCCCCCCTCATCTTTTTTTTTCATCCGCCATGGGAAGCTATCAGGATTTGCGAGGCTAGTCTTGCAAAGGTTTGACCAGTTCAAGCCTTAACACCTTATATCCCGACGTCATTGGGGACATGCAATGAAAAACAGACAAAAAGCAAACCACTCTGATACTACTGATCCAGATTTAAACAGGAACGCAACAAATTACAAAGATAACCATAAACACAAAGATGCAGTAGAAATAATACTTCATTTCACTAATGTAAAATACTGAAATATGCTTACAAACTGCAATGGAAATAAATCGGCTAGGGCGATGGTAGCTTATCTCTGAGAAGAGATGTGGTGGCTACTTGCCTCTAAACTGTGTTGCGATGAGGCTCGAAGGTCTATTTATTGTTGAGAAACAATGGAAAACCCTTCATATCCCAAAACCTAACCCTAAAAGATCAAACACCAAATTGTGGGCCCCGTTTTGGGTAAGTTGGTACATCAAATTCCTGGGGGCGTAACTTTGGCACCCGATCTCCATTTGATGCATACAATAGCTCGTTAGAAAGATATATCTGAGCACTACAACTTTGGGAAGAGAAACATCGGTCCATGGACCCATGTTGCTCCTAGATTTCCTAAGAACTGTCATTTAGGGCCTCAAAATGGCTATGGAAGTTCAGGACTCGAAAAAACTGCTAAAAGTAGTGCTACAATTATGGAAACT
Organism: Pinus tabuliformis; assembly: GCA_031772625.1. Lineage (NCBI taxonomy): Eukaryota > Viridiplantae > Streptophyta > Pinopsida > Pinales > Pinaceae > Pinus > Pinus tabuliformis. The sequence continues at coordinate 1,309,540,522 of CM062818.1, forward strand.
AAAAAACTGAAAGAAATAGTTGTGGGGGTCCAAGTGGGATAGGTGGGTGGCCACCAACATCCACTTGGATCATACACATCAAACAGAGATCGTATGCCAAAGTTACGACCCCGGGAAGTTGATGTACCAACTTACCCAAAACGGGGACCACAATTTGGTGTTTCATCTTCTAGGTTTAGGTTTTGGGATGTTAAGGGTTTTCCATTGTTTCTCAACAATAAACAGGCCTTCGAGCCTCATTGTAACACAACTTAGAGGCATGTAGCCGCCACATCTCTTCTCAGATATAAGCTACCATCGCCCTAACTGGTTTATTTCCATTACTGCTTGTAAGCGTATTTCAGTATTTTACATTAATGAAATGAAGTATTATTTCCGCTGCATATCCATGTTTATGGTTATCTCTATAATTTATTGTGTTCCTGTTTAAATCCTTAGCTATTGAAAAAGGAATTGCACACCTTTAGTTGTTTTGAGACTCTTTGGTTGTTGTTAACTAGGTTAACAAGACCCAATACTGCAAGCATTTATTGCTTATTGAAATTGTAGGATACATTCAACATTTAATGTTATTTTTCACATCTTTTACATGTTTCCATGTTTATAGGGAGAGAAAGAGGACCATTGACTGACTTTCGAAGGAAGGACTTCTCATGGATTAGGGATTATCGTTGGTAACTGAGTATTTTGGCATAGAGCAGTCGTAGTTTTTCCATCATCCCTATTTGGATGGGAACCTATTTTGATTATATGCATATTGTTATAGCTATATTGCTGCATCACAACCTTTTTGTCTGACTTATATTTACTAGACTTTTGTTTGGACTATTCATGACACAATGACTATTTAAAACAAGAATTTGTATTCTTTCTTTTATTTTTTGTTGCACTTTACTGATAGTATACTTGCATACACTCATCTGGTATTTTTTTTGATAGAATTGCCACACTTGGATTGGGTCAGATCCATGTAGAATGCACATGAAAATTGTGTATTTACAGAATGAACCTTCCTTTATTTTAAAATGAAAATATGGGTTTCTTTTCACATGAAAAAAAGACAGATTATTTATTATTATTAGGTTTTATTATTTTTACTTTGGTTTTTATTTATTTTAATTATTGCCATATTTTTATAAGTTAAACTTAATTATGGCCATATTTTTAGGTAGAATTGGAATCTCCTTAATGGCTTGTAACAAAGGGATTTTGATACAGACATTTTTCAATTCAACCAGAAAATCATAATTAGGCAACAAAATATGCTTCTCTACCCCTCTATCAACTTGTAATCTTTCAGGAAAAGGAGGTGTAAAAGTAGATACTGGTGGTTGCTCTATGATAGGAGTTGAGTTTATTGGTTATTTCTGTTTTTCATTTTCAGTATTCTAGTTTTGAAGAGATGGTCCTTCAAAACTTTTATTTGGTTGTAGAGAATCTTCCTCATAATTGTCTTGTTCTTGAATAACTACAGAAGGCTTTTTCTTTTCTAATATCCTACCAGATCTTAGTTGGACATCATTGAGATCTAGAGGAGTGATCATATAAGTTGGAAATTGTTGTCCTTCCACCATATAGGTATTCTGAGGATTTTTATTGTTGGGGTTTGGTAATGGTTGGGTAGGTAACTGATTTGGTCTCTGTGGGAATGGTAGTGAAAGTTGAGGATTTTGGTTTTGAAGTTGGGGCTGTTGATTTTGTTGAGGAATTTGTTGGGGAGGATACTGTGGATATGATGGAGGATATTGATAGTATTAAGAGAATATTCCATAGGGATTTTTCATTCCTTGAGCCCAAGGTTGAGATTGAGATTGAGATTGAGGCCAAGGTTGCTGCCAAGAATTCCAATTTGGTGGGGGAAAAATATACATTTGGTTGTTAAAACCCTGATTTTGTGGCCCCTGCCAAGGTCTTCTAGAGATAAAGCAAAGAGATTCTATAGGATTTGAAATTGTTTCCTCTTGAAAAATAGCCTTAAGACCAGGAATTGAAGGACAACTCTTGGTCTCATGGTTTTCTGAACAAATCAAGAAAGTCTATATGATTTTTGCATCCAAAGGGCATTCTCTTAAAGCATACTTCTTTCTGCATTTGGGACAAAAAATAGCTAAAGCATCAGTCTCGACTTTCTTCTTGTTTTGTAACTTAAGGGTGTCTATCTGTTCACTAAGGCTCCCTAGAATATCCGTTTTAAATTCATCAAGCATGTTTCCAATTTCTTCCCTACTCACTGATCTAGTTACAAATTTATTCACTCTAGCAAGAGAAGGATCTTTTGGACCTTTCCTAGTTTTGGATTTTCCTCTTGAGAGATGAACACATAATTCTCCAATGTCATTTAATGGGAGTTGAGAGATATCTCCCTTCCCCATCATGTTAAGGATGCCTATCCACTCATCTCTAATGGCCTTTAATAAAAGAGCTTTTAATGTATCTTGATCTAAGTTTTCCATTTTTTCTATTTTAAAGTTACAGTTGAATCTTTCAATTAAATCCTTCAAATTGTCATCCTCTCTTTGCATCATTTTAAACACTTCATCTTTGTGATTGACAGGCATGTAATGATCCAAACACCTGTCCAAAAATTCTTTCTTCATGTCATTCCATGTTGTAATAGACTAAGTGACCAATCCCATGAACCATTTTAAAGCAGCTCCTTTCAATGTTGAAGGAAACAATTTAATTTTTTGAGAGTCTTGTAAATAATCATAAGTTCTGCACAAGACTTCAAATTCAAATAAAAAGGTTTCAGGATCTTCACTTTTTAATCCATGAAAATTTGGGAGGACAGAAGGTGAGATATTTTTCATTGTGGCATCTGTTTCTTCATCAACTATAGGGAATCCAAAAGAATTATCAACTTCCCTATTTCCTCTACCTTCTCCATCATTTCCTCTACCTCTTCCTCCTCCAAATAGTGTAAATTCTCCATTCAGAACTCCCTCTCCTTCTTCTCTTCCTGCCATTATAGATTCTTCAAGGTTAATATAAGATTCAACCTGCAAGGTTAATTTCTCTTCCTCTAGTTCCTCTATCGATGGTATGTGGAAGAAAGGTTCTACTTCTCCCTCTCCACTAGGAATTTCTAATTCTTCAGTTAAAATATGTTCCCCTATAGAGGTGGAAAAGGCTACTCCTTCTATTGGAGATCCAAGATTTTCTTCCTCTAGGACCACCTCAGTAGATGAAGTAGGAGATCCTCTTAATTGGATTTCTGACCTTAGAACTTCAGGAAGTCTATGGCTAGTGAGATGTGGAATATGAGTTTGATATGGAGGTGTATCTCTTCTTAGTCTTGGTGGAGTAAGTGGTGTTTTAGGAATTAAACTCTTGCCTCTAGCTATGAATCTACCCCTAGAGTCTCTTTCTCTACGCATATCATTTTTAGATGTAAGAGATGAGGTTACCTAATTACACTTCCCTAACAACGGAGCCAAAATGTTTAGTCAATTTAGTGTCCTAAATTGCTTTCATAAATTATCATCCGATGTTTGTAAGCTGATGAAGTGTGGTGCACTATATGTGTTTCGTTAACCTTTTTCTTACTTCGTTGTTTTGTATTTTATGTTGTTTTTGGGGGGTTTCTGTTCTTTGATGTCTAATAATGTACAACCTGAAAATATGAGAAAATTTAAGTGAATCTATTGAATTTTAAAGGAAAGGAAATGTTCCTAAGTTAATCTAATTTCCTAAAAATGGACCAAGAACTATTGGCTAGTTAGAACCCAATAAAAAAATAGAGCATCTATCTTATCTTATCATTATTCCTAATCCATGGATCTAATTCTTAAAACCAAGAATGAAATTGATGCAGAGGGTAACTCGGTAATTGCATTCATTAAACATTCAACCATTCAATTTTGGAATATGATTAAATCAATCTCCTTGAAATGATTATTGGGAATATCAGTGATGCAACTAAGTGAGGATCTGAAAGCAAAAAGGTAAAAACATGTAAAACTAACTGTAAACAACTAATGTATTTTTGACTTTCTCCAACATTCAAATGTGAAGCATTACCCTCTTGAAGTGTTGTGCAAGAAATCAATTATACCTTAGTTCCTAAGTTTCTAGGAAAATAACAATGTACTGAGTAAATTCAATCACTGTATGAATTAGACATTTAACCATTTAGTTTAGGATCATCATCATCTTGAAATGGCTTTTAAACATCCATTAACAAAGTTAATTGACAATGGTGTTCTAAGAAAATGAATGACAAAACAATAAGAAAACTAAGCAACTGTGTATTCTTATTACTTCAATCTTAATTCAGTTTGGAAACATAGTTGTTTTTCTCCACGAAATATCTTAAAAGAACAAGGTTGCACAGTTGTGATTTATCATTATGCTATTGATTAAAAACTAAAATGAAATATCATCCTAATTTAGAAAACAGATTTGCTGAAAACAGAGTAATGGAAATTGAACTAAAAATAACAAATGAAAAACATCCTTCAGTGCAGGGGGCCTTTGCAATTGATGTGGCTAGAATGCTAGCTAGTTAAGGATCACTTTAAACGATCATTGGCAACACGAAATTTCTATTATGAAAAAGACAAAGTCTGAATACAGAGTATCCTCAAAAAGCCTGAACTTAACATGTAATTCCTTCTAACTTTTTAACTCAGTTCCATGCAACCGGTATTTAAAGGACAATAACATCACTGTTTATGAAATAAACATTCTATAGGTGGCTAATTGGAATTAAATTTAACATGACTGTTTATGAGATAAACTTGCTACAGGTGGCTAATTCGAATTGCAATAGGATTGTTTAAACTTTTGATTAGCTATAGGTGGCTAATTCGAATTAGATTTGCAACAAAATTGTTAGACTCTTGATTAGTTACGAACGAGCAAATCAAGATTCCTACTTCTTTTGGATAACGTGCTTTGACTCCATCTATGACCATGACCTTAGGCTTGCTTTTCCATCGAACTGGATCGAGTGAATAGGATAGAATCCATGTGGAGATGATTCTAGAAATTCCCATGTGGCCCAATTCTTCATTTGACACTTGGAACCTGCCAAACCATGAGAGTAGCTACAAAATCCACAGTTAGATGTAGAATAGGTTGCATTCTATAGCTAATTTGAAAAAATCTATTCAAATAGCAAGAACATGAAAATATAATATGGCAACCATTTTAAAGCTTTCCTTAAGACAAAACCTAGCATTTATCATTGATTGGGTCTGTAATCTTATGAGAAAGTGAGGGAAAAAGGTGAGAAAAAATGTGAAGGAGAGGGTAATTATGAGGTTCAACATGGAGGAAAAGGCATCAATGTATTTATGATTGTATAGTAGAGAGTGTACATAGTTTGCATGTAGCAGGTGAGGCATTCCTCTTGAGGAATTGCACAATAAAATAGGAGTTTTCCCTATTCTTTAGGATTAATTTCCTCAGGAATTGCACAAGGAAATATGAGCAAGATGCCTAGATTTAGATAAACATTTGCTATAGCAGAATCAAAAGGAAGAGATCATTATTACTATGCAAGTTGAGATTCAAGGATTGAAGCTATTATTGTAATAGATCAATTATATCATTTGATATAATACAAAAAGAGGAGGGTTTATCCCAGTTGGGTTCCCCCAATAAAAATACCGCGTTCATTGTGATTGAATGATTGCATGTGTTTCTATTATTATGTTTTGAGTAGAATAAATTTGTGTTTATTGATTTCATTAGCATCTGCAAATTTCGAGTTATTTCTTCATTGTCTAAATATATCAAAGAGGGCATGATTTAGTGTTATCATGAGTAAAAGAGTGTGAATATGGCATATTTGATTGTTCCTAACACTTGATTTAAATACCATGTTAGGTGCCACTTTCCCAAATAAGACTCTCTTCTTCAAAGGGAGAACCAACGATTCAATCCTAGCCAAACTCTATACTTGAGCTATTGTTTGATGTATATTGTTAGGTAGAGATTTGGTAAAAATGAATGATGGAAAGAATCAACAAAAAGGAAGCGCCCAATCAAATTGGGCTTTGTTGGTTGTGAACATACTCTATTTTTTGCATTGAATTCTATAAGGATTTGAGTTCAACAATGTAATAATGCAATGCATCATTAATATTTACAAGATGAAACAAACCATTAAATAGGGAGTAGATCAAGATTTACCTTGTCAAACATTTTGTGGTTATTTAGAAACCTACTCCCAAGTTGAATAGGTTAGCTACTTTTTGATACTAAACTTATTTTATTTGTTATATTGTAGTTTGATTTCTCCTATAAATAAATTAATCTCTAAAATTTCAATAGTGGATTTTTCTCCTGACATCTAGGTTTCTTACTTATTCTTTTGCGTTTCTCACTTATTCTTAGTGTGTTACTATATATTATTTATGGTTATGTTTGTGTTGAAATTTTTGATATTATTATTCTCTTTGCTTTTAATCTATCATTATTTAATCATACTTAAATTTTTGAGAAATTTGTTTAGACGTTTTTACTTTATTAGCCGATTATTATAATATAAAGATATAGTGATTTTTTATAGAGGTTGAGCCCTTTTTAAGCCCAAGATTTAATCATGAGGATATATTTTATAGTGCAAGCCCAAAAGGTCCTACAATAGAAAATATATAACATTGAAGAAGAATGTTTGAAAGACCACTCCTCCTAACCAATAGGAAGGATATCTACAAGGAGAGGTCCCACATGCAAACAACCATTGCAATCAAGGTTTTCAGAATGAAGATATGCATGAGAAGATTTCAAGATATGAAATAGACTACAAAATTGGAAACAAAGTCCAAACAATATCAAATATGAAATAATGCCTTAGAAAGGTAAAAGAAGGCAAGTCATAAAGTTTGAAGTGTCATGGGTAACATGTACTGGAAAGCAGAAAAATAAGGCTCACAACAAGCGTTGGTAGGATATGTCAAAATGTTTCCCACCTTTCATGATAAGAGTAATGTGGTGGATAATTTATTCACTCATGGTACACACTAGGAATGAAAAATAGGGTACAACCCCACCATCGAATGTGTTAACTTCAAAGATACCTTGTAGGATGCCACACTAAAGTGGCACTAAAGAATAGTAGAGTGATAACCTCTTCTGCACTAGGAGTTTTTGATAGTTCAAGGATCCATATGGATACCTAGACATGAAGAATAGAGCATTGAACAAACTTTAGACAAGTCTCCAGTTGCTTAGAAACAAAATCGATTATTATGATCATCAATTGAAGGAACTGTTAAGGCAATTAAAATACAATATTCTTGAACTTGTTTTAATGGACTAGCTCATTTTAGAGTTCTAGCTCAAACTCCATACATATGGCGGGAGCCAATGGTGATAGCCACATCAAGAAGACCTTAATTTCAACTAGATTAAGAGATGAACCCAAGCCATGGCAAGACAACGAACAAAGTTGCAAACACTATCTACATAAGAAAGAAAATGGGAAAAATTTCATGAAGCTAGATCAAGCAAGTTGTATAAGCATCATGATGGTCACATATTTGTAACATGACAATAACCAAAAGAAGTTGAAAATTTTCAAATTCTATTAAATGTGTGGCACTAAAAGCATGACTAGAAAAATTGTTAATTCAACCATGAGAACCGAGAACAATTCTTTGTACAAAATGAGAATCGAGGTGATCAAGACATCTCCCATTCACTCACAATAGGTATAAAGAGGACATGCAAATTTGAATGTATAATAGGAACATACCCAAAGTGGGGCTGCTACCATGGTAAAAATGAAGAATGAGTGAATCCTTGTTAATGTTTTTAGTATGGAGCTTGGGTCCATGTAGTTTATCACTACATTTGGTAACACCCTTGGCTAAGCATGTGTTATATGTAGAATTGATGTCCATGACACAAAATATTGTGTTGAAAACAAAGGGACCCCTCGAAACTATTGTCAAATTATACATACAAGTCACAAATGAAGAACAACCATAAGAAGATCTCAGATCCACACTTTCTTAGCCTAAAGGCTATGGCCCATAGGGATTGGACAACTAATTTATACCAAGGATGACAAGATGGATTTCACTGACTAGCTTCAAATGCTAGAACATGCCATAAAGGATTTACCAATGGCACAATTGGCAAGAAACACAAAACGCCAATCATCGTAAGGTGAATGATCTAAACCTTAAGGAAATATTTTTTGGGATCTCAACAACTTGTT